>JABAJX010000200.1:0-14189 GCA_018221735.1 Termitomyces sp. K1Aa
CCATCTGAGATTTCTGCTGCCGTCCTTCTTCTCACCTTCTGGGATGACAATGTTCGTCGTCATGATTGAATTCGTCTGTATTGTCCTGAAACACGTATTTTTTCAGGAACACCATGTCGCAATCTATACAGCCGTAGGTATATCTAACCCTTTAAATGCGTCATTGTTAAAAGAAGGCGCTTAGGTCACCATTGTGCTGATAATTGCCATAAACATATTCGGCGTAAGGTAACCTGCTAACCTATCTTTGATTATCACCATCTGACGATTTCCCAGATGGTTTGGGGAAGGTGGGTACCATGATGGCAATTCCATTCCCCTAATCGTGACTAGTAGGTTATAGCCGAATTTGTGTTTTCGCTGATCAAAAGTAAGATACTACTGTCTTTCAATGTTCCATTTCTAATTTTCGAGATAGTCAGTCTAATTATCGGTTTGATTTTCGCTGGACTTATTATCGATCTCGGTGGTGGCCCGAATAAAGAACGGATAGGGTTCCGGGTATCCTATCCCCTGATTGTTCCCCGCAGAAATCACTTACAATACTCGATAGTTTTGGAAGCATCCCGGAGCGCTCGCAAGGGCAGGGCTAGTGGCAAACATCAACACCGATCGTTTTCTCGGCATATTGAACGTCCTGATTCAAGCAGCATACTCTTTTCAGGGGATGGAACTCGTCGCTATGTAATTCCCCACTTTGAGAAGTAGCAATATGTAAACTCATCATATATAAAGCGCTGCCTCTGAGACTGAGAACCCTCGCCGTAACATCAAGAAGGCCGTAGGACGGGTTTTCTGGCGTATCCTCATCTTCTACGTGAGCCAATTGTTTGGTTTGTAAGGTACAAATTATAACGAGCTCCAGATTCTGGGTATCCTCATCATTGGAATGCTTGTTGCTTATAATGACCATGCCCTCCTCGCTAGTCAGTCAATCCTTCTCACTATGTCATATAAAGATACCTAAGACTCCCCAATGTCAGACACTGGCACTGCGGCTGAATCTCCTTTCGTAATTGCAATAAATAAGGCTGGTGTCAAAGGTAGGTTTACTGCGATGTATACAAATACTCTACGACTCACACAACGCTTCCCTCGAAGTTCTCCCACATATAATCAACGCCTGCATCTTTACCAGTGCACTCTCCGCCGGAAACAGCTCCATTTTCTGTGCATCGCGAATTCTCTATGGACTTTCATTGCGAGGCCAGGCCCCTAAACTCCTCACCTTTTGTACCCAAGGGGGTTTGCCGCTCTACGCTGTAATTTTTACAGTAAGTTTCTCAAAGTGATACGGCGCGAATATAGAACTGAAATGTTTTTGGATAGTCGTGCTTCTCGTTCCTCGCATTCATGACCATCTCCAGTGGTTCTGCAACAGTATTCAAGTGAGGAATTTTTCGTGCGTGCCTACCGTTGTTCTTACGTCGTTCTTCATTCTTGTAGCTGGTTTGTGAACTTGGTGACAACCGCCGGGTTCTTCAGTTGGTTCAGCATGAATTTGACGTACATTTTCTTCCGTATGTTCATTGTCACTAGGGGATCCAGCTTTGAACTGACCGAGTACGGTTCTTCAGACCGTGGCATGAAAGCCCATGGGCGCGATCTGAAAGCAAATGTATACCACAATCCTCTCCAGCCTTTTGTCGCTTACTGGGGCGTCTTCTGGACCCTTTTCTTCATCCTTGTCAATGGCTTTGCAGTCTTCTTTGACTTCAAGGCTGATGGTTTCCTGACCAGCTGTTTGTATTCTCAAATCCAAATGAAACCGCTGCACGTAGCTCAACAACTTTGTGTCCTTGCAGATCTTGACATCCCGATCTTCCTCGTTTTGTATTTTGGCTATAAGATCTATAAACGTACCAAATTCTGGGACACTAAGGAGATGGACTTTGACACTGTACGTTTGGTAAACTTGGATTTGTTGATCCTAGTACTGACCACTAACAGGGTATACCATCTTTGGAGGAGACAGAAAACCCGGAAGTACCGCCCAGGAATATTCTGGAGCGTATTGCAGAGGTGGTTTTCTAATCATGTGTGTACACTCAATTTGTATCCTTAGCCCCTTCAGATATACTCAGACTTATGCTACTCATGTACTCCATGTCCTTACCACAAAAATAACTATAGGCCGACACCATTATTGGAGGATTATGACAGACTGATCAGAATTTATGGAAGGTCTTTGATCCAACTATTTTGTCAATATTGAATCAGGTAAATCAGAAGTCGCCATGCCGTCACGAAAAATGATCGCACATAATATAATTGTTCACGAAGTTAGCATTCGAGCACTTCAACAAGTTGCCAACTTCCGAAATTTGCCCTGCATCCACACGCGATACATCTTTAGCTGGCGTTTTCTGTTGACTATAAGTCTTCGATCAACACCGAGTTGCTCGGATGCGAACAGCGGGTGTGGAGGGCAGTCGGAGAGGGGCTCTAAAAGGTTGGGATGAAGGCCCGAGTCTCCTCCGGAGTTGGTGGATGGTGGGGAAGCGTCACTTGGTTGCGATGGTGCCTGGGGTGTAGCTGCTCGAGAGAGAGGTTCGGGTGAAGGCGCGAGGCTCGATTGACCACTGTCATCTTCGACTTCTTCGGTTGTGCGGTCCGTTATTTGAGACGGTAAAGCTTTGGAGCCAGTAAATAATAGTGCGAGTTCGTCTGCAGAACGGAAGGAACCCTCAGAAAAGTGTAAAAGCGTCAAGACCGAGAGGATTACCGAGCTCAAAGAAATAAACGCGGGTTTTATCGCCACGAATGTAGAAGTTTTCGTCCAGAAGGCGCCCAGCTTTGAAACGGAGCTGGGTAAGATCATGCCGACCATAGTCGCGCATTACAACTAATCCTCCCCGTTTGAGCATCTGATAGAGCAGTTCAATCCAGGAAAAATTCGAGTGAAAGGTTTACAAACTCTATGGATATTGGCGATGGCACGTCCCCACTCGTCAGGGTGTAGTGCGCTGAATACGAAGACAAGTATGATAATGTCGACACTTTCAGGCTCCACGCCAGCGGGAAGTCCATCTGGAGACGTCAAGTCCCACACTGCTGCATGGATGGCACCAGTTGGGGGGTTGATGTAAAGTTCGTTATTCTATCATAGATGTTGTCAGTCAGTTTCGACGTCAGAAGCTGGGACATACTTGGACAAGTTTGACGGCATGACTTGAGTAATCGTAGGCTCGGAGTTGAAGATCGGGATTTTTATTAGAAGCCAAGAGTGGAAATACAGAGTTACCCGCTCCTAAAGAGGTGTCAAGAAGCTGTCGATCTGCCATTAGACGGTGATTACACTCACCACATCCGAGTTCAGTTATGACGATGGGCCCTGCCTGGTTAATCTTAGCATCCGTGTTCGGGTGGAATGGTTATCGAAGGACCTCGGGCAGCGTCGCTTCTACCAATTCTGGAAATTCATTGTGAAGCCTACATGAAAACAACGATTAGGAAAAATGATGATTATAGTGAGACACGCACCATTTTCGATTCCGGAAAAAGTTACTCGCATTCATCTTGTAGAAGTTGTCCCTAAGGCAGAGATGAGGTCCTTATCTAGCTAGGAATGATTGTATGGATTACGAACCAATGCTTCGCTGGTTTTTCGTTGTACTTTGGCTTGTCGTCGTCTGGAACCGGCGCCAAACGCTGCCTTACCAGGGACGCGTTGATCGTCTCCGCCTGATCGTCTGGAGGTGGTACGTGGTCCCACGCGTTCTGAGTCCAGACTTGTGATTCGTCGGTAAGAAATCTATATAGAGACCATCAGACAACAAAAAACCGAAAAAAACAGTGAAATCTGTGCTAGCCTAGAGCCGAATGGTGGTTTGTCGGCGTCAATGCTGTGCACGGACGAGGTTGACTTCAAGGCCGACATCGAGGAGGTAGGGAACAGAATTGAAGATGGTTGAATAGAAACAGATTTTGTCGATCAGGTTACATAACCAACGGACCAACGGTTAGTAGGGGTGATGGACGGATGGCCAACACTCGATGGTATCGCCAACTTGGCTGCTGCAGTGCAGAGACCCATTAGCGCACGATACCCAGCAACGTAGATCTCCATACCCACTACTCTGATTCTTCTTCACTCCCTCCCTTCTTTATACCCTTTCCTCTGCACCGATTACCATGACCGCAGCTACGACTGAACGTCCTCAAACTCCCGAAGACTTTGATGAGCTCTTCGTTAGGGTCTGGGAAGGATACGTACCGGAAACGCCCACCGACTACTCGGAGGAACCTACAGATGGCGCCGTTGGATCCCTAGAATCTTCAGATCGTGTGTATAGATTTCCTGCCTTGCATACTGATATTTGACCAGGCACCTAGATTCAAATCCGAGGTACATACAGAGACCATCATCTACAACACCGAATACAAGCAGCCCATCGACACGCGTTCGACGACCATTGCCACCAACACCCACAGGGTCGGACCGACGATTGCTTTCACCCGGACGGCCGATATCGTTCCCTGAACCCCCACATACTACAGCAGAAGGTGCCTCAACTCCAACTCGACGTATTTCTGCAGAAATACCTCCTTGGCACCCACCTCCCCTTCCTCCGCCTCCACATCCAGAGGATGACACATCCTCATTATATCCTGGCGATAATACACCATTCCTTCCTGCATATGAAAGGGTTCCCTCTGACCGCACTCCTCCAGACTATTGGGAAAATTCTGGTCGTTATCCTGCACCTGTAAATGGAGATCCTAGCCCTTCTTCAGGTCCCGAATTCGGACCACATCCAAGTTTTGTTTCTGAACCGGGTTATTCAGAGCGGTCAGAAACGCCTTCCCAGCATCACGATGATTATGGAACGCCCCGTATGCCGCTATTTTTCAACATTGAACAAGTAACTGACTTTTTTCTCCAGATGGTGCACTGCGTCAACAATCCACCTCCGATCTCTCGTACATAGATGAGCAGAACCAACCACCAAAGATTGAAGTTGAAGAACATGAGGTTGACCAAATCATCAATAATGTAACCGATACCTCATACGTGGATCACATTACCCCGTTCACCGATTTTGATTATGGCGAGACGATGACTCCGTATGGGGCCTCCACTCCCGAGCAATACCTCAACCTGGACGGTTCCAATACCCCTGGACCAAGTAACATTGCACGCAGGCCCACTGAATTGTTACATGAGATCATGTTCGGCAGCCAGCGACGTACTACGCTGGAATTGCATGATGACATAGAAGAAGAGTTCTGGGATGAAGTAGACGAGGAACCAGATCGTTTCGTCAACTTTTCTTTGTTGTCCCATCTTGCAGTCCAATTACGAGATAAGGTGCCGCGCGGGGAACATGTCAAAGGTAACATCCCATACCCTGAAGCATTTACTGGGAAGGACATCGTAGTACGTGCCTTGATTCAATTCAATTCGACTTAGTCCTCATACATTGATAGTCGACCATACACACCCAAATATCAAGGGAGCTGGTTGAAAATAATGGGGGTCTCCCGAATGACCGTAGGGCAGCTCTGCAGATTGCTCGCAGCCTTCAGAGCCAGCTCATGTTTGTCGAGGTGGAGTGGGGTGGGCGTATACTACAAGATGGCGTCGAGGATGTTTATCAGTTCTTGCCCGAAGAAGAAAATGGTGCGAAGGAGGCGCTGCCGACGAGTGTGGTGACTATACTGGCGAGATGCTACTCTCCCAGTTGTGGTGAGGGTCCTGCATGTTACGCATATGGGTGCCCACGAAAAGTAAGATATACTTCCAAGATTCTTGGGATATTTGTAGACCCTTTTGTTTACAGGGCGATTCTGTCAGGAAGATGTTGCCCAGTAGTATGGAGACTCCCAGTGCCGTCACCAGGGAATCATGGCCAAGGACCGTACCTCCCGAGGTCCTGCAAGCTCTACCAGAACGAGAGATCAATCGTCAAATGTTCGCCCTCAATGTGTCCTTGTATAAGCCAGTCACTTGACTAATTATCGATCACAGAATCATCCACAAGCTCATCAGTAAAGAGGAACAATACGTCAAGGACCTCCAACTTGTAAATTCTGTCTTCATCCAACCCCTACGTAACGCCAACCCTCCTGTCATCACCCCTTCTGAACGGCTCGACGAGTTTATTGAGGACGTTTTCCACAACATCCTAGATGTCCGAGAATGTAACCTTCGATTGCTTGAAAATCTATCAGTTCGCCAGCGGGAAGAGGCACCAGTCATCAAGAGGATCGGAGATATCATTCTGGGAATTGCGGCGGATTTTCGAGACCCATATCCGGCATATATTGGCAATCATCCTTTGGCGGAAAGAAAGATGAAGGATGAGTTGGAGAATAATCCAGACTTTCGTTTATTCGTCGAGGTTGGTGCTTTGCGGTCTCTATCGTGAAATGACTTATTCGTCTCTTTTTCAAGAAATGCTCTCGCCAACAAGCCACACGCCCAGGTGCATCTGGGAATATGCGCCTTGATCTACGACATTTCCTTAATCGACCCGCGGAGCATCTACAAAAATACCCAGTGCTTTTGCAGGCGATCTGTAAATCGACAGAACGAGGTAGCCCGGACTGCGACTTTCTCGTCGAAGCTATTGCCGTCATAAAAAATCTACAAGGTGTGGCGCAGCTCTGGACGTTCCAATCATCAATGGGTCGGGGTGTCACAGGAAAATGGGGATGGCATGATCTTGTTGCGCCCGATGTCAGACCTCGGTTCTCCCCTGATGAGGTTAAGCGCCAAACGTACGTGCTCCTCGACCTGATCGGATTCCTACTTTGAGTGACATCTAACCAATCGTTGGCTTCAAGGATCATTTTTGAATTTGTCAAGGGCGAGATGTTATACGTCAAGGATCTCGAAAATATTGCAACCGTGGGTCGCTCTTTGCTGGCTTTAATTTGATGTTGTCTGATACATCATTTGGTGTTTATGTAGATGTATATTCGCCCTCTCAGAAACTCCGTCCCGCCGATTATCCCCGAAGAAAGGCTTGATCGATTCATCAAGGACGTCTTTCATAATTTTACGGAGCTGCGTAAACATCATCGGCGGCTTGTCAATGCCCTTCATCAGATCCAACGTGATGAACATCCCAAGATCAGGAGCATCACTGCCGCAGTCCTCAGCGCTCTTTTGGACTTTCGGGAAGCATACCTGGATTACATACCGAATTATCCCGTTGCAGCATATCGCATCGAGGAAGAGGCGGAGCACAATCCAACATTCAAGGCGTTCATAGAGGTTTGAGATTCTGTTCTTGATGTTTCATCTGCTTTAACCCAGACATTAGAGCTGTACACGGCACCCAGATGCCCACAGGACCTCCATGAAAGATTTTCTGAACTGCCCTTTCCCGCGTTTGCACCAATATGTGGAGATGCTAGAGGCAATACTCGAATTAACACCGCGCGGACATGACGATCTCAAGTCAATCCCGGATTTAATTGAGATGATTGAGAGTCTTGTTCGAGAAACGGATCCTGGCGTTGCGTCGTCGAAACAAAAGGTGCAGCTCTGGACGTATAATGCTAATATTATCTTCCGGTCGGGAGAGAGCATGGTTTGTTCTCCCAACTCTTGATGGCATACTTTGCTCAATGTTCTCATCAGGATCTGGATTTGTTGAACGAAAATCGTGCCCTGATACACACAGGGAAACTATTCCGTCAGCCAGACAGTGGTTCAGAAGCCAGTGGATTGAACGAATTATTCTGCCTACTCTTCGACAATTATCGTGAGTTATGACATCTCCGTGTTTTCGGTTGATGTTGAGCATTTTTCAGTCGTCATGACTAAGCGCAGGGAGCAAGATGGTGTCTCAAAATACCATATTGCTAGAAGAGTATGTACATACACCTTTCTTAGGGTTTAAGGTTCTAACATGACGTTCACTCTAGCCGATACCTTTGGATTTACTGACCCTTCTTAAATTCAATGATCATCCGACGAGCCGTACCTCAACTCGGAATCATAGAAGCGTTGGTTCGGTAGCTTCAGCGTCAAGTAACTCCGGTGGACAATCAGAGAACGGAGATCCTCATCCTCAAGTTATATACCCCCTCACTATTCACCACAACGGACGCTTCGGAGGACCAATGACGTTTTACACGGATTTGGCTTTGCACCGCCTCGAGTGGAAACAAAAACTCGAGGAAGCAGTTGGGCTACGCAAGGTGGTGCAAGATGCGAACAAAGTCTTTGAGATTGAAACTTTGAGTACCCATACGTTCACTGTCCCACCAGTCGGTTATTCGTTAAATCCTTCGGCATGGAATGAGAATAACATTACTGGAAAAGTCACATGCTCCATACCTTTCAGTACGTCGCGCCAGCGTACCCGTTATATGAGCTGACCGTTCGCTCTAGATACTCCAGATGGGCGACGCTTGGTAGCTATTGGATGCGCAGAGGGAATTTGGATCGGATTTCGCCGAGACTCGAGCTGTAAGTTTGTGATAATTTGTTCAACAAGAGATGTCACTCATGCCTTTCTGAAGCCATGCGTCGTGTCCTTCATCTTAAGTTTGTGACGCAATGTACGATGCTCGAGGAATTCGGCCTTTTTATCGTGTTGGCAGACAAGGTCCGTTGGCGGCCGCTCCCTTACCCGCCTCCAAGTCTAATATCTATTCATCCAGCAATTATTTGCTTACCACATCGAGGCTCTCGTGCCTACTCCGCAAACTAATTCAGCTGCTCCTCAAACTCCCCAAAAGCTCAGTGGAAACAGAGAAGTTCAGTTCTTTAGTGTGGGAAAATCATCTGAGCGTACAGTGGTCGTTTACATGAGGAAAAAAGGGGTAATTCTTCCATCCCTGTATTTGATATATTGTCTCTTGATATTCCAACTTTGCAGTCTGACAGCCATTTCCATGTCTTGGAACCTGTCCTCGACAGAATCCACGGAGGACCCAGGACAGCAACTAGTAGATTCTTTCCCCGCCCGCCGAAACAAGACTGGTTCAAACATTGCAAGGAATTTTTCCTCTCTTGTGACACATATGACTTGATTTTCATGACAACGTCGATCGCCGTCTTGAGTAGGAATGGCTTTGAAATCATGGATCTGAAAAGGTATGTCATTACATACCTGCTGCATTTATTTTCCCTTCAATCGGGGCATCCTCAGTTCATCTAGCACCGTGATACCGCAGAAAGATAATCGGTTGACGCCATTGCTGCAACGTCACGAGACATGTCGGCCGATCGGGATATTTCGAACTCACGACGATGGATATCTTCTTTGCTATTCACGTGAAGTTGACACTACTTTGTATTTTTTTCGGTAACTGACGCCTCTTTAGAATTTGGTGTCTATGTCAATAAAAAGGGCATTCCTAGCCGGAGCGAATGCATCGTCGAATGGGAAGGTAATGCAGAGTCGGTCGCCTTTCACGCGCCATACGTGTTACTTTTCGACCCTCGCTTCATTGAGATCAGACACGTCGAGACAGGCCGATTGTCACAGATCGTAATGGGCCAGGAAGTGCGATGTGTGTGGGATGGGCGTGGACATAGTTCAAACACTGCTGCTTTGGCAGGAAATTCCTCCGAAGATGAGATGGTGCAGGAAGCTCATGTGCATGCCGTACTAAACCATCCTGAACCTACACCTCAACCTCCAGGTCGACCATTACGACCTATCGTGCAGCATGTCTTTGAGCTGATACCGACCATACCTCTATATCTCCCGGGTTCATTGTCCTCGCCGACTACAGTGACATACTTCCCTCAATCAGATTCCTTCTCTCCGCCACGATCACCCGATCTACGACCTTCCACCTCTTACCTACCATGATCTGTGTTTTGTGGAATCGTTGCCCATCACTATACAGCTATCTATTGTATCATCTCATTGTCACATCTATTCGTTTTCATTTAGACATGCCAGTGAACGTACTTTGTACGCATACCTACTGTTTTAAGGACTATGTACTTACACCTAATTACGCAAACTTTGTCAGACGGACCCAGGGTTGGAATCGATAGACTCATCCAATTGACCATCGGGAAATCAATATGATCACACATCCTGACTCCTCAGGCCTCAGGCCTGGCACTGTGGCAGGTCTTATTTTCACTCGTCCGGTGACCCTCTGCCTGATGTGGTGACTGCCCTTACGCTAGCTTATGCTTCCAGTTGATCGGCAGTGGATACTCAAATAGTGCTGTCATGAGTATTGAGTGTCCGTGATTAATATTGGCCGTGAGTAGTAAAATGGCAGACATGTGTACTTATACCAACCACTATTAGTGGGTCCTTGTCATGGAGTTGTCCCCTACATACAACCTCAACAATCTGAAACCAGTCTCTTCTTTTCTCTCGCAATTCCAAGTTTTCCTTCATCTACTGGCCTTGATCTCGTCAGGAGCGGTCACCAGATAACTTTGACCTTTAACAAATGCAGGTGCCGTGCCTACACTAACGGCAGACAGTGGGGCCAGTGCTCATATCCGTACAGTCTGCGTCAATTCCATTTGACATAATCGCTGAAATACTACAAAATTGCGATGTCAATACCCTCCTTAAATTCGCGCTTACAAGCAGAGATTGGCAATCTCAAGCCGAATTTTTCATTTATAGAACGATCTCATTTGATAATTACATTCAGGTTGGAGAATCCTACTACGAGGATCTTCAAGAACCTGTGGAGCAATGCCTGAAAGCACTAACAGCTCATCCCTACAAAGCTCAGTACACACGGGTGCTCTGCCTTAATTTCAGTGGATATACTCGTTTCTGCGACAGCCTTTCTTTCTTTGATATCCTTGATGCTGCGTTGTTGTCTGTAACTCAACTCGAAGTTTTGCAACTCGAGTTCATCTTTCACGATGATGTAGATTATCTGTTGCCTACTCTGAAGTATCTCGTTCACTTTCACTCTCGTAATAAGAGGGTCTCAGTTGACTTGGGGCAGACGTTGCACTTTTCCGCTGAGAACGATCAGATCCGATTAAATGGGCTCGATTCTATAACAATCTCCGAGAAGTCCGTTTCTGCGGTGGGCTAGCCTAGCCCACTGTCGAGCCTGACCCGCAAACAATCAGAGTATATCGAGAGTGGACTCATCGCATAGGCTGACTGTTTGGGAACTGAGCTTTGGATGCAAGGGCTTTCCAGCATTAAATCCGTATTGGAGCGCACATCCAATCTGCATATCTCTGAAAAACTTGAACCATTACCTCCCAAATTGTGCCGAGCCATTGGTCAACTCCGTTACAAAGAAAACATTGATCGAAATCCTTGACGAATGGTTCACTCGGGTAGAAACCCTTATTCTTGTCGTCGAGGAAGCGGAAACATACCAGGTATTTTCAAAATGCAGTCTTCGGAGTGTCACAACTTGGTAATCCGTTTAGCCTTCTACAGTGCTCTCTGCGGGTTTATCATTGCTACCAAATCTCACCACTCTCTATATGAAGCCTTTTCATGGAAGGAAATCGATGCATATGGTTGTTAATAATGAACGTGAGATTCAGTTAGCACATTCGTGGGCAGAAGTTTCTCCGAAGCTTAAGGAGATTACCTTTTTGAGTGGGAATACAGTCGTTTGTGACGAAGGAACTAGAGTTTGGGTTTTCAATCCATGAAGCAGGTCGATGATCTAGGCCAGAAATTCTCGACTCTAGTGCATTCAGCGTGGCAGCGAATTCTGTTGATATCTGGATTAAGGTGTGGATGTCACTGATCCTAGCAGTATCTTAATCTAGCGAGGTCATGTGCACATGGATAGGCCACCAGAATGTCAGTTTCTAGCGAGTTTGTTACAAAAGCATGTATATCAATAATCCTACTTACTCATGAGTTCTGTTGGGCAGATGATGCCTCAATCAACAACAGGTCGTTTAGGTAGCAGAAACGTCAATCGAAGGCCAACCACGCCTATCCCTAACAGGACAAAGAAGACCATGTTCCCTCCGGCAAGCTGTCTCTCGAGAGATATAGAGAATAGAGAGGATGCGACAGTAGGTGCAACAGCTCTGGTGATGCAACCCACAGCTTGCGCCATGCCGTTGATGGTCCCAAGAGAGGCACGGTTCGGGTTACTATCGAGAAGTATCACAAATATTGATGCTATGCCAACAATCATTATTGTCATCCTTCAGTCGAGTAGCTGGGCCACTGACCGTATGAGGCGCTGAAAGATAACGCAAAAGTTAACTGAATGATCATCACTACCCAAACCAGTGCATCTGCGCCACCAGCTCTCCGCGCAAGGTAACTTAGAACAGGATACAGAGAAAGCGCACAGACGTAGTTGAAATGAGTAGATATCTGTATATTGCGTGCACCGAACTTGCGGAGGAGTATTGGGATGCAGATAACCGTGGAAAGGGCGTTAATGACTCCCCAAATGCCCATGATTGTCCCAATGCGGTATGGGTCAAAACCGAGGCCACCCAAAGAGATTGAGGTGGACCAGACAAGGGGTTGAAGGACTTGAAGACCCATGTCCGTAAATGTCATGAACGCATAAATAAGGAGAGTCAATTGTACTGGGGGAGTGAGGAGGTCCCGGAACGGAGGTGGACTGTAGTCCTTAGGATCGTCCTCTGGTTCCGCAGATTCTACAGTGGAAGTGGCGAAATATCCATGCTCACTGTGCCCTGATAGCAGGCTGGTCATGCAATCAGGCGTCACACATTGTTCTGCCACTGCCTTCCTTTTGCGACGGATGATAATTGACGGTAAAGTCTGAGATATGCTTCAGCAAGCATAGGGTAGTGGTGATATGAAACTTGCCTCTTTGAGTCCTATAAATCCAAAAACTGAAGAGACGAAGGCAATAGATGCGGATACAGCACATGGAAGGAAATACGGAAATTGATGGAAGAAGACGAGCTTTTCAAACAGGTCTGGCCATCTTTTTGCAGGCTGGGAAAGCAATCCGCCTATGATGGGTCTGTCAATATCAGCTGTGAACATCAAAATCTTATTAGAAACACGTAAAACACGTACCCAAGAGCGGATCCAGAAGTCCACATGACTGGGATCAATGTGAAAGCGTCCGCCACATTAGTTGAATCCGTGATCTAGGGGCAACAAAATGTCAGAAGGTTAATACGGCATCTTAGCTGAGCAGACGGAGCACCTCGGCCAAGACACTCTTAGAAACACCTGGATGTTCAGAGTCAGAACATGTAGCATACCGTAGTGCACTTACGACAACTCACCAATATTCCCATTGAAAACACCTTGCATACACCTAGATACAACCAAGCTCCAATAATGTGTCGACAAGCCAAAACACAACATGGACAATGCCAATCCAACAGGCCCAATCAATAGGACAGGTCGACGCCCAAAGTGATCAGATGCGCGACCCCAGTAAACGACGGTCAGAGCTTCAGCAACGAAGAACACAGATTCCTATTTCGTGATGCCCGACGGTCAACGATGGACTTGCACGACAGACATGTCACGAATTGCAACTCACTATGACGCCTGCGTAATACCCCGTTTTACGCTCGTCGCCATGAATAACACCTGTGTCGCGCACAAATTTGTTTATAAAAGGGTATATGACGGTTGCTGTGATTGGCTCTGCGAATTGAATCATTGCGACAATAAATAACTGGAGTTTTGGTAACGAGGTGCGCTTTGTTGTCGGTGTATGCGGTTCGTGCGGCTCATTATCGTTATGAGTTGAGGGGTCATTCGACGCGGTTTGGGCTTCGATGACGCTCATGAAGAACAGGGAAGATCGAGGTATCAAGCTTGTTGAGATCGGGCTTGGGGGCGGGACTGAAGTTTGCGATAAGGATTTTTAGATTTTTCGATTGGAATCTGGATGAGTCACAGAGCAGATGTCAAAGGACGACTCCATGGGGGAAAAGATGGAACTTACGGATCGCGAAACCGACCACTGAGGCACCCAGAAAGATGAAGGAGGCTCGAAAGAGGACACCAAACAAACGATTAGCAATTTTTTGACTCGAGAGCGATCGTTCAACGTTCAGGCCGTATGAAGGAGGCCTGAATGTTTTTCCGAAGTATCATATCGATGGGCTGAGAATTTATAAGCTTGACGATGTTGCTAGCGATTCAAAGTCAGATAAATGGTTCAATGGAGAACGCTGAACGTTGAACATTCGGTGAGGGAACTGACAGTGTCCGAGTCTCTACTGTATTCAGATGATATTCCATCGGATCATCCGGCAGCATCCGGCGCGACAGTGATGGTACAGTCTGCAAGAATCGATATAT
>JABAJX010000201.1:0-14137 GCA_018221735.1 Termitomyces sp. K1Aa
GTGATACTGGCACTGCTGCCTGGGCTGCTCTCAAGGCCTACTTCAAAAAGTCGACTATTGGTAACCGGATGGCTGCCCGTGCAGCTTTTTATGAAGTCCGGCATGACCCTGATCGCCCCATCTCAGCCTACATTCAGGCTCTTCAGTCTGCCAAGCAGAGACTTGCTGCCTTTGGTGTCAAAATTGAGGATACCAAGTTCAAAAATGTCCTCCTCATGCACCTCGATGATTCTTTCCATACTGTTTGCCTCAGCATCCTTGCTCAGCCCACCAAGCCCGATCTTGCTAAGATCAAGGACATGCTCTCCAGCTCCACTACCACAGACTCTGTCACTATCAAGTCTGAGGATGCCCTTGCAGCTCGAGGCAGGAACCCTGCTAGGTCTAGTAGCTCATTGGTTGACGACAAGGGAAATCACTGGTGTGATCCCAAGTCTGATGGATGCCATCGTTGTGGCAGGAAAGGTCATCGTGCCTATGCCTGTATCTATGACATGCCTCACAATATCAAGGACCACATTATGAAGAACCCCTGCTCTGGCTCACCCTCCCGTTCACCCTCCCACTCCCCACCTCGCCATGCCCGTATTGCTGATGCTGATGCTGTACCAGTCCGTGCTAGCACTGCCTATGCTAGTCTTTTTGAACCTGACCCCGATTATGTTGAACCCACCTCTGATGATAAATGGTACGCGGCACTCTCTGCTCAGGAGCGAGCCCCTTGTGTTATTTGATGGATGTTTTGGATTTGGTGGGAGTTCTATTGGATTTGGTGGGAGTATCTTGCCGTCATGTTGGACAGGTGGGAGTGTTGAAGTATTAGGGGTGTCTGCACGTGACAGCCCCCAATCCTAACATATGCACACACCATTAGTTTAGTTCCGTCTCATTCCATAGACTTTCTTCACCGTTGCCAATACACTCGCTCGCGTCATCTCATGTTTGGCGCATTGTATGCGTCTCTGTGGACCTGAAAAGGTTTCTTGTGTCTCTCTCATGTGTTTTCTTGTGCCTTCCGCGCCCCTTTGCCGTTTTACCTTCAATATCTCGTGAAGATGTAGTATTGTATTATACCATCAATCATTGTCATTGCCCCATCCCAATGCACTACAAATGCCCACTCAGAACCAGCAACCATGGACACAAAGTCTCTGCCAAGTCCCAAAATCCTCCACTCTCTTCCCGTCCCATTCAGAAACGTCAAATCACCTCGGAAGTAGCAATCATGACATTCCCACCTCACTACAAATCAGGGTCCTTCAAATGGTGTAAACTGTTGGCGGACCGCCCACCATAACGCCTAGTACAGACTGTGTCTGAACATTTGAGGACATACGTCCATTCACCCTGGTTGATCCATGTCCTGTAGGGTTTGTACAGTACTTGGACGGGATGGTTGTTTTCCAGTGAGCACGCCAAGATGGCACCGCGTTCACCTTTGAGAAAAAGTTGGTTGTCAGCACAAGAGAAAGAGGTTATGTTATCTGCAGTCTCACCAAAATACTATCCGAGGTCATACTTGAAGTTGTTGTGAGAGCGGTCATAGAGCTTGACACTAATAATATGATGCACACGTGTCTTGGTCTGTACTAACCTCTATAACACCCAACAAGTTATACGCTGACATGATTTAATCAACTCAACGTTAGGGGAGGCTGGAAGGATAGGGCGTACACACTTAGGTATCTCTTCCTGTTCTCCATTGGGATACCCATCTCTTTCACCAGACCATCAGTCTTCCTTGTTGATTCTGGATCGTCCTGTAGACTGCCTCGTATGTTGTTAATAATCCAGTAGCCAGGTTCGGGGTCAGGATCACCAAGATTTTGTAACCGAGTGTTAGAGCTCGTGGCTTCCCCAATGTTGTCAAAGAGGTTGCTTTTTTGAGTCTTGTATGAGTTGTAGTCGTTGCTGCTGCAGTGGTTGCAATTGACCATCTGACAGGGTCTGGGTATGTCTCTGGTTTAGGTTTATGCCAGCAACTAAAGCTCTCTTGCTATTCCGGCATTCTATCCTTGTGGCCAATACAAGATAACTGGACAAGGAAAATTGGTGCTTGAATATCAAGGGCACTATGGTACTGTATGTGGATGACTTGGTAACTGATTACTAGATCATTAATTATGGCTGTAAGTATCAGGATTGGCAACGTCTCTTTTTAGTCACGGTGTTGCTGTCTGCTTGAGCTCCGTCAGTGTCTCATTCTCCTGTAAGGTCAATGATACATGGACCATTGAGATCAATGGGACTGCTGCAGTCTGTTTCCCCTGCTTTTGAGAGTCAAAGGACATCCAACAATTGTATCAAAGTCAACATTCTTACCAGTAAGATCAATGACATTGCTTTGCGCCTTGGTTGCAGGCTTGCTTCGGGGCGCTTGTCCAGTGGAAAGGGGTAAGAAACACTCCGGAATATTGACAGAAAGATCAGGGCCAGTTGTTGGCTGAGCAAACCCCATCGAGGCGACAAAATTGGCTGTTGACAAGACCACTCTGCAACAAGAGATGTCTTCAGGTGATGTTGGTGGCAGGCTGGGACCAATGGAAATCAAGCATGTACTGGCATTAGGAGTTATGAGTTTCTTGCCGTCATAATTGTAGATTCTGTATCTCTGTGTTGGCATTCAGATCAACTGACTGGTAGAAGGCAATATATGTTGTGAACTGACAGACACAAGCATCGAACTTAGTATTCCTGGCCATAACATAGAACGGAACTTCCGATGTATTTTCTTGACTGACCACCTGAATCTCTGGAGGCAGAACAATGCTATCAAACTGATTTCAGGCTTGCATAAGATCCAATGAGATGTATTGACCAAATTATCTGTGTCACCACATTTAGTTGTGGCAGGTGAGACATAGTAATTGAGGAGATTCTCGTTAGGAAAATCCATGCCAATCCGACATGCAATGGATGGGAGGTGGCTATCAAGGAAACCCTGCACATTCTGCCGGAGTTCAAACCTCATGTTTTCACGCCAAGTTATGAGAAATTCCAAGAAACGTTTTGAACTGAGAGTAGCTTTGGCATGGAGTAAAGAGTCTCCAAAGCCACAACAAGTAAGCACAAGGGTTGTTCTGGGGCCACAGCCCTTGACACCAGCCTGATTGTAGTCACCGCCGGTCAGGATAGCATAAAGAACCGGGCCGCTTGGCGTCAATTGAATAGACTTGGCATGCTGCTATCATTTCTTGAGATGGATCTGAAGAACAATCAGATGATCATGATATAGTATTGCACTTGCATGGAGGTCAATTGAAACAGATCAGCCACTTGCATGCATATTATGATCCACTGCATTACACCATGATCTTTGCAACTGGAGAGCCTGGATTTCATCTGAGAATTCCATCTCATGCTGGACCATGAGATGAACAACAGGCCAAGAATGTCACTCAGATAGCATATCATGCATATAGGATCCAGCAAAGGACTTCAGAAGTCAATGCCGCATTACTCTGGAGTGGCAATACTCTGGAGTGGCAGATTGTTTCAACAATATGTTGTGGATGCATGGGCTTCAATTGAACAGTCAAGGCTCAACTGGGTCAGAAACAATCAAAAGCAGATTAGGGCAGAGGTTTACCAAGGGGTGGTTGATGCTGCTATTGGAGATGAAGAGTTACCCCAACAAGGCCATTGTGTCATTCTCCCTGCCTCCTATGCTGGAAGTGAACAGCACATGCAGCAGTTGTTTCAGAACTCTACGGCTATTGGCAGGCATTTCTGGAAACCTGACCTGTTGATAACAATGACCGCTAATCCAAAGTGGCCAGAAATTGAAGAAGCCCTCTTAAAAGAACCAGCAGTCAATGGGAAAAAACAGACAGCCTCTAATTGACCTGACATTGTTGCCAGAGTATTTGATCTCAAGTACAAGGCTCTCTTAAAAGAGATCAAGGAGTGTTTCTTTGGCATCTATGAGGCTCATGTTAAGACCAATGAATTCCAAAAAGATCACTTCCACACTGTTGGTCTTCCACCATGACAAAATCAGAAATGCTCCTCATGTGGATACTATTGTTTCTGCTCAAATTCCTGATCCGGTCACTTAGCCTCAATTGTACCAGGTATTGACTTTGTTTGAATGTTTAATCCAGTCACTTACCTTTGTTATCAGGTGGTTACTACCAATATGGTCCATGGTCCATGCAGAGCTGCTCATCCCAATGCCAAGTGCATGGTAGATGGCAAATGTTCCAAGAGATACCCCAAGGAATTCCAAGACATCACTCTATATATACTATATACATTACATTACAATGTCCTATATGTCTAGACCATTAAGAATTTCTGGATATACAATATTTACAGTTGATCCTGATGTATTATCTGGTGCCAAAATAGTTTTAATACAATCTCCTGATGTGCATAGAGATAGTGCTACATAAAGTTGTTCATGTGCAAACACAGCTGTTTGAAGATTCAATCCAACACATTTGTCTGAGAGCTGATCCTGTGTAAGCGTGTCCGCTTACACAAACAATCAGGAGGAGGGGAAACAGGGAAATGGTCACAAGAAGGAGAAAGATGACGCAATTGAGGACGTGATTGAGGATCATGAGAGGGGGGAGGAAGGTGACACAAAGACACAATGGAGGGGCGCTATCGGAAGGTAAAACATATATATATAGGGACAGTTTAGCTTTTCCCTGAAAACAATCATTGTTACATTCTGTCTCACGTGCCACTCAGTTTTGGTGAAGTTGAACTACACGTTCGCTTACACTTTTTTTTTTGAATCTCACAACAATTGTTTTCCAAATACGCCTCGGTTGACTTGGTCCGTCGACTTCTTGGCTTGACATCTTCTTGACATGTAGTTGGCTCTGCTCATCTTCTGGCTGTCGCCATCACCCCACGGTTTGTCACCGTGTGTTCATTGTCAACACGGTCCTCGTCATTGCTCTATTGGATTGGCAATCTATCAAAGGAATTGGAAGGGGGGGGAAGGAAAAGGTTTATAAGGGGAGAGAAAAGGAGGGGTCATGGTTGTCAACGCCCGTCCTTCACAGAGGGATTGTCTTGCTGGTAACAACACCCTGGCACTACAACGGTCTGCTTGCTTTCAGACCAAAGGTCTTTTGTCTACGCTTGGTTCCACTTCTTGTTCACGCTCGCTATCTCTATCACGCTCTCGTCCTCATCAGAGTCCGTCGCACTGACTTTCTTCACGCTCACGCTTGCCACCTGTCCTGTCATTGTCCCGACTATCTTCTGTGCCTGGCTCGCTGCCAGCTGAGGTGGGTGAGGAAACCATTCTCAATGCACGCGCACAATCATGCACGCCCCTGCAACAAACGCCCAACACGTCTCAATCGGTCTCACTGTCATTGTCAATCTCTTTGGACTTGTCAGGCAACTCACTACCTGTCCTCTCACGTGGCGCCGTTAGCATGTCCAGGCCTGAGGTCACAGTATATACGGTGGAGGTGTTGCAAACGTCAGCTAGTCACGCCCCGCTGATAACCAAAGGGTCCATAGGTCCATGCCAGTTGGACAATTTTGAATACAAGGCCAAGCGCTTCTTTAGTCACAAGCAAGTTGCGGAGGATAGGAAGGTGGAGCGGGTGATGTATAATGTCGAGAACGGAGATGTGAGGTCATGGGTGAAGGAGAACGAGGAGGATTTGAAGAAGTTGACATTTTTGGTGTTTATGGCGAGGCTTTGGGCGTTGGTGCTGGCGAGCAGGTTGGAGTGGGAGGCGGCGAAGACTTTGTACAAGAATCAGGGGGAGGACAAAAAGTTTAGGGTGTGGGCAAGTGAAGTGAGGGAGACAAACAATACGTTGAGCACAAACCCGCGTTTCTACATGCTACTGGAAAGGATGAGGGATTATTTGCTGCTCCACTGCCATGACAACTTGTGGAGGGAGTATGAGTTGGGGAATGGGAAGGAGAAGGTTTACAATGGCATCAAGGACTTTCAGGACTGGCTGCATACGGTATCTGATATCGACAAAATTGCCCATGCTCGCAAGATGCAGATCAGCAGGCTCATTACAAATTTGATTGCCGCATTGACTAGGACATTGAAGACTGTTACAAATACACCAAAGGTTATGACTACACTAACTTCAAACTCACAGATGACAAGCACCCCAAAGAAGGTTCTGGCTGATACAACAATGACTCCCGCTAAGCTTCAATTGTTGACTCGCCTGATAGTGTATCCACTGACAGTTGAAGAGCGCCAGATTCTGAACGAGCATCTGGGATGCTACAGGTGCCATCGCATGTATGTGGACCATAGGGCTGTAAATTGTCTGGAGGGGGATAAGCCACTCCTCCTGACCAAATACGAGAAGAGGAAGTTGACTCCGGACTTTGTGGCGGCGGTGGTGAAGGAAAGGAGCAAGAAGGCAAGGATGGCCCTGGCAACAGTGCCGGTGGCGGCGGTCTTTGAGGGAGGAGACTCCTCTGAAGGGGAAGAGGTAGAGGGTAGCGATCCAGGCTCCGAGTACATGCTTCCACGTCACCTCACTTATTCCTGTCTGGTCTCAGCACCGGGAATCACACTCACCAAGGTTCAAGACGCGCTAATTGATACAGGTTGCCCTCCAGCAATGATTTCTTTGACCCTCGCTAGATTGCTCAGCTTACATCTTCACAAGTTACATCAGGCTTTGAAAATATTGGGGGTGGTAAAGGTTAAGGGAGGGAAGGACTCTGTGCTGTTGACGGAATTTGTGAAGTTGGTCGTGGAATTGCTGTGTGGACAGTGGAAGGCAAGGTCACAGGCGTTTGTGGTGTGTCCGGACTTGCCAATGGACTTGATATTGGGCTTGGACTTCATGAAGAAGAACAATTTGATTGTAGATCCAGAGACTCGTGGGCTTATCAACACTAAGAATGGATTTGATCTTTTGCACCCGCCTAATCCAAAGGCGTCGAAGACAATTCCAAAGATTGGTCCTCACATAAGAAGACAATTGGAGAGGAGGAAAGAGTGGGAAAAGCGGGAGTGGATAACTAAGGGACAGGTGGAAACGCGTGAATTGAGAAAGCCGGTGCTGTTCAAACTGAATGCCCTGTTTGCAAAGGGGGAGGGGAGGTTTGCTGAGCGGGCTGGAGAGACAACTGATGGAGGTCTGCGGATTGTGGGGTTGGTACGGATGAGGATTGAGGAGTTGGCATTTAGGGAGCAATTGAAGGAATTGGATACGCGCATGAAGAAGAGATACAAAGTCCTGTTCCTGCCAGACATCCCACACGTGACGGAGTTGCCAACAAGCATGTATCACAGGATTCAGGTTAAACCATTGGCAAAGATCACAGTGGCGCGTTTGTACTCATGCCCACGGAAGTATCGAGAAGGGTGGAAGACATTGATAGATCAGCACACAGCGGCAGGGAGGATTCGACCGTCATCGTCTCAGTATGCAAGCCCATTGTTTATTATCCCAAAGGCGGATCCCAGAGTCCTGCCAAGGTGGGTTAACAATTATAGGAAACTGAATGCAGAAACAGTTCCAGACAATTACCCGTTGCCGAGGATCGAGGACATATTGGCTGATTGCACAAAGCCGGGTACTTGGTTTTGGGGGAAGATCGATTTAATGAATGCGTTTTTCCAGACCTTGGTTCACCCTGAGGATATCAAGTATATGGTGACATTGACACCATTTGGGCTATGGGAATGGGTTGTTATGCCGATGGGATTGAGAAATGCGCCGGCGACACAGCAGAGGAGAGTTACATTGGCGTTGCGGGATTATATTGGGAAAATCTGCCATGTGTATCTGGACAATATCCTCATTTGGTCAAAGACCATTGAGGAGCATGATGAGAATGTGGGGAAGGTTTTAGAGGTGGTGGGGGAGGCACGCTTGTATTGCTCTTTGAAAAAGAGCGACCTGTTCTGCACGGAAATCAATTTCCTCAGACATCACATTTCAGAACGGGGAGTGGAGGCGGATGTGTTGAAGGTGGAGAAGATATTGAATTGGCCAATACCAAAGCAAGCAAAACACGTACGCCAATTCTTGGGGTTGGTTTGTTACATTGCGGTGTTCTTGCCAGCATTGGCAGAACATACCGCTGTGCTGATGCTCCTGACAAGAAAGGAGTGCAATATATCGTTCCCTACATGGACGATGGAGCATCAGAAAGCTTTCAATGGAATAAAAGGATTGATGGTGGGACGTGATTGTCTGACAACAATTGATCACAAGAATCCTGGGAACAACAAGATTTTTGTAACTTGCGATGTGAGTAAGAGGAGGACGGGAGCTGTGTTGTCTTTTGAGGAAACTTGGGAATCAGCAAGACCTGTCGCTTTTGATTTGCATCAGTTGACAGAGGCGGAAAAGAATTACCCTACTCACAAGCATGAAATGCTGGCAATTGTTAGGGCTTTGTGCAAGTGGAGGACGGATTTGTTGGGGTCGCATGTCGAGATATACACAGATCACAAGACCTTGAAGAATTTTGACACCCAGAGGGATTTATCTCGGAGACAGGCACGTTGGATGGAGTATTTGGCGCAATACAATTATGAAATCCATTACATCAAAGGGGAGGATAATATGGTTGCCGATGCGTTATTGCATGTGCCAGATGGTGATAGGGTGGGACCAGTGCTGGCGTTTGAGGCTGATGATGGAATTTTACAGGAGATACGACAAGGATACTTGGAGGACAATTACACAAAGAGGATTTTGGAGGATAGGAAGAAAGGGATGTTGCCCCTGGGAGTGGAGATGAGGAACGGGCTGTTGTATGTGGGGGAGAGGTTGATAATTCCGAGGTATAAGAGTTTGAGGGAGAATCTGTTTTGCGTGGCGCATGACAAGTTGAGACACTTTGGAGCAGACAAGACTTATGCTGCGCTACGACACTCGTACTATTGGCCAAATATGCATTGTGACTTGTGTAAAGGGTACGTTCCTTCGTGCGTGGAGTGTCAGAGGAATAAAAGTGGAACGTCTAAACCGTTGAGACCTCTACACCCTTTGCCTATTCCCGAAAGTTGTTTTGGGTCGGTTACGTTGGATTTTGTGGGCCCCTTACTGATAGATGAGGGTTTTGATCAGTTTTGTTTGATGACTTGTAGAGCGGGCACAGACATTCAGATTTCACCCACAAAAACAACTCAAACCGGCAAGGATTTTGCGCACATTTTCTTCAGGGATTGGTACTGTGAAAATGGATTGCCATATGAGATTGTGATGGACCACAACACCTTATTCACTTTGGCTTTTTGGAAAACATTGATGCGGCTGACAGGCGTAAAGCACAAAATGTCCTCGGTGTTCCACCTGCAGACAGACAGGGCATCCAAACGTTCAAACAAGACGATTGTACAATGCATTCGGTATCATGTCAATCATTTACAGACAGGTTGGGTGCGTGCTTTGCCAAGGATTAGATTTGGTATCATGAATACCGTTAATACGTCGACGGGATTTTTTCCTTTCCAGCTAAAGTCGGGTTTCTTGCTGCATGTGCTGTTACCATTGTTCCCACCACCTCCAATGGATACACCAACAGAGGATTTGGCATTGCGGGTACTGAAGGAGATTTAAGGGGATTTTTTGGAAGCTATGGACAACTTGATGACAACAAAGATAAACCAGGCTCACGCTGCAAATGGTCACAGGTCAAAAGAGATTGCGTACAGAGTGTGGGATAAGGTGATGTTATTGACAGCAAATAGGCGGAGGCAGTACATTGCAGAAGAAAGATAGACGCGTGGCAAAGTTTATGCCCAGACAGGATGGTCTGTATGAGGTCTTGGAGGCGTTTCCGGAGGTATCTGAATACGTGTTGGATTTGCCGAAGGACATGAAGATTGTTAATTGCATGCGAGCTTACTCTCACCTTACGTCGCCAACGATGATGAATTGTTTCCGTCACATTGACTGGAGATGCTGGGCCCGGTGGTAACAGAGGATGGACAAGAAGAACATTTCATTGATTGTATTCTAGACAAGCAAAGGAGAGGTAGGGGTATGCAATATTTGGTTAGGTGGAAGGGATATGGGCCAGACCATGATGAATGGAAAAGTGGGAGAGAGATGGAAGACACAATGGCATTGGATATGTGGGAAGACCGGAAGGAAGAGCGGAGGAGAGAGTGAATTTTTTGAAAGAGGGTGTGACTGTAAGTGTGTCCGCTTACACGAACGATCAGGAGGAGGGGAAATGGGGAAACGGTCGCGAGAAGGAGGAGAAAGATGACGCAATCAAGGACGCAATCAAGGATCATGAGAGGGGGGAGGAAGGTGACGTGAAGACACGATGGAGGGGCGCTATCGGAAGGTAAAACATATATATATGGGGATGACAAATGAGGTAGTAGTTTAGATTTTCCCTGAAAACAATCATTGTTACATTCTGTCTTGTGTGCCACTCAGTTTTGGTGAAGTCGAACTACACACGTTTGCTTACATCCTGGTTGGATTGGAGCAGCTTCACCAAGACATATAGGGTTATTATTGTCAAAATAGACTGCATGTTGGTTTTCCAAGTATATAGGTAATTGGTAGACTGGTGGATGTTCAGTATGCATACTGAAT
The DNA here is from genome assembly GCA_018221735.1 of Termitomyces sp. K1Aa. Taxonomy (NCBI): domain Eukaryota; kingdom Fungi; phylum Basidiomycota; class Agaricomycetes; order Agaricales; family Lyophyllaceae; genus Termitomyces; species Termitomyces sp. K1Aa. Next base: position 10,524 of record JABAJX010000201.1, read on the forward strand.
TCAAAGATGTGCCAGCAAGCCTCAGGTGCAGAGATGTATCTAGCATCCAGGTGTTCTTTGATTTCATCCCTCTGATCCCTAGAGATTTCCAAAGTTGTCCTATCATGGCCTTCGTAGATGTACTTGTGAATGTACTTGACAGCATCCACTGAAGCACAGACTTCCACGTTGATGTGGCAATTGTACTTGGCTGAGAGATAGAGATTGTATGGGACAACATCACGATTGTGATAATGGCAACCATGCTTTTCAAAGAAGTGGCCATTGTTAGGTCAAGCATATTGAGGTTAGCCATCATCACCTTCTTGATAATGTATGTATATGATTGAAATGTAAAGTTTGAAGTCAAAAAATAAGAAACACAAGAGTTACAGAAAAGATATATTTGGTGTCAGGAGTTGAGGTTACGCTCTTGCAGTGTTGGCATGGGAAATATTATTTTTGGCTGTAGTCTACATGTTGTTTACACTGTTTGTCTTCTTTACCCGTGAAGACATGCTATCTACGCCCTACCCTCTGAGTCTAACCGCCAGCTGGGGTTGAGTCTAACTGCCAGCCCTGATGGGTCCTAGCACCTCCAATGAGGTTTTGACATTTGGAGCCACAACCAAAGTGAGGTTGTAGTGGAGACTGAGTTACTTATACATATTTGAAGCCCCAACCAAACAAAGTGAGGCTGAGGTGGAGACTGAGTTATGGAGCGGGGGTTTGGGGGCTGCACCCCCAATGAGCTGCTAAGTCCGCCGAATGACAAGGACAAAGCCGAGGTATCAGCGGACTGTATAGCTCGTATTGGACACGAAACGTCGCATCACGTCAGATCCAAGAGGCCTTATACCAGGCAAATTCCAAGCCCTATCAAGCTTAAGCTTTTAACTGAATGAATTCAAATGGCTGCACCCTTCAGGTTAACATAAGCCGACTAGGCTAGGGCACAGCATAGTACCATGAAGACAGCTTGTCACTAAGAACATATCAAGCATCAGTACATATACATCTTGAAATACATAGAGTTCAAGCTCTCTGAAAGTAGACATGATACACCGAGTCATTGATCATATAGACATTCTTCGGAAAGATCTCCGCGAGTCCACTTTGATGAGCTGATGCGATTCGGTCGTGGAACGGTCATCAGGTCTCTGCTGTTGTACCCAAAACATCCATGCACACATGATATCCTGTCGCCACCAACAGCGTCAGCCGTAATTGAAGGGGTTTTGTTGAACATAATAAACCCCACCTTGGTCGTTCCAAATACAAGAGCAGCCAGCGTAGGTACTTCAGATTGTTTAGATGGTGAAACTTTAAATGAGAGGGAAACCAGATAACTGACTGATGATCAGCGTAATCGCCCAGCCTGCAGTATTATCACCTAAACGATACACCGCAGACATATCCAATCTGATACATATTTCGAAATTTTAAGTCTGAAAGAGAATTGGAGTCGCTGTTCTACCCACCCTACAGCGATGAATGACATGGCGGCAAAGATCGACATTCGAGTGAACATGGAGAGTGAGAGATAGGCGTTATCAGAGGTCAGTGACATTTTGAAAGCACCCCAATGACGCCGAAGCATGCGTGCTGTGTAGACTTTAAAATCGATATTAACACTTCTTGTGAAGGAGTTGGAACGATGGGAACTTACTCTTCACTACAATAATAACGAAGAAAGCAATGAAAATAGTTACAGCGGAAATGTAAAACCTATCGATGCCTTCCTGTACGTCTCATGCAGAACGAACACATGGTAAAATTGGCGTACGGTGTCATATTATCGACGAAACAATAGAAACTGTTTCCGTTCCTTTTAACCATCGAAGAATCGCCAATCAACTAGAGAAAGACGTCCACGTGTAAGTCCAGCATGCGCGCACGACATTCTAAGTGTGATCACCAGGGTTGTAATATAGATCAACACGCCAAAGGCAATCCAAGGAATTGCTAAAAGCTGAAAGGTATTCAATCCTTCGCTGACTTTACTGAATGTGTATAACATTACCATTCTAACAACCAATAGATTCGGTTCTTTCTTGTGGAACGTCAGAGCCGATGCAAGCATATAATACTATGATGGACTTGTCAATTTATTGCCCAAATTGAAGGAAAACACACGGACATCAATGACCAGACATGTGTGGCCGACTGCACACCTGAAAGAGGGATGAGTGACAGTCTGTGAGAATCAATTCGATCAAGATATAAGACGTACATAGGTGGAGATGCGTATATCAACACAGCTTGGGCTAGACACCTCCCATAAGGTGGTTCGGGTCCAGTCTGGTGTCCCACTATCATCAGATATGTAATGGAATAGATCATCCATGAAATGATTAAGCTGAACCATCCTGTGCGCCTGCGGATGTGGGAAGACCAAAGCGCGGGTGCCAGCACCCCTGCATTTAGGAAGAGCCCCAAAAATGCAAACGTGTTAAAGACGCCTAATTCCACGTAAGGTATGTTATTTAGAGAAGGAGGAAATATGGACATTGAGAAGAAAAAATGAAGACTAAGGAAAGTTAAGAGTGTATAAGAGTGTAGGGTCTATTGGGGAACGGAATGAAAACCTCTCACAGTAACAGTATCATATATGTTATAAGATGCGACAGGAACAATTTATCAAAAGATGGTTGCGCGGTGTCCAGGAGTCCTTGAACGACGCAACCATCATCAAGGATGATGCAGGAGCCCGAGTCGGAATGATATGAAAATCCTCTTCGCATGCATGACTATACAGATATTACCTGAGCGGCAGTGGAGGTGGAGATGGAGGCGGTAAGATCTGCCCTTAAACGTGCGCCCTGGGCTTCCTCTCCTCCGCCTCCGACTCCCACGCGGAATGGAGATCTATGTACATTCGTGATCCATTCGCGAGTACGCGTGCGAGTGCGTTGAGGAAGTAGGCGGTTGAGGAATCAGAATCGGAGTCAGAGTTAAATCTGGTGGCGGGGATGGGATGGGAGGAATAAAGGTATCCGAATGGACGTGCACGGGGACGGATAAGTAGGTGGGGTCGTCTTCCGCGCTCGTAGTCGATTTGTGAGGAGGGGAAGAGGGTGCCTGAGGATCGATATGATGACTATGAGTGCGAGTGCGAGTAAGGTATGAAATTTTATTGTTATCCGTACTCTGCTTCTGCCTCCACCTCTCACTCTACCTTGCGGTCATCGCGTTCGGAGATGCAAGGAGCAGCCGAGTACGAGTGCGAGTGCGAGTGCGAGTGCGAATAAGACGACGCCATCTCATTCAAAACGCAACAAGTAGAAGTATGAGGAGGACGCAATTTTTAGGACGCGGGTGGGTCTGTGTCTGCATCTCGTGAGGATATAGGGGAAGTGGAGGACGAGGAAAGGGGAAATGGAGGACGAGGAAAAATGCATATGCGTACGGTTTTTGTAATGTACTTTCATGATCCCGATCCCCCTCGAGCTCAGCGCTCAAGCTCAAGCCCCACACCCTCATCTTACCTCGATCTATACCCCTCCCCCCCCCCCCCCCCCCGGGGCGCCCCCTTCCCCCAACCCCCCCACCAACTGGGGGTGGGTTTTCATACGCGGCCCCCCCCCCCAGAAGACGGGGGGGGGGCTTTTCGGGTTTTCCTATTGTCGGTTGAG
>JABAJX010000202.1:0-14101 GCA_018221735.1 Termitomyces sp. K1Aa
ACTCATTGACAATTGGATTGTGAAGCTTCCAGAAAGAAAGTGAGTGGCATTACTTATGTAGGCATCGAAGTAATGGGAAGCTAAATTCTTGCAGCCTGGTCAACACCGTACAAACCATCCCAGCGATGTGTCGATAATCGGATGCTGGAGGCTCCCTCTCACGATTTCAGCGGGCTTCCCACATGCGACCCACAGATTCGCCATACAATATCAAAGGAGCAACCTCTGGGTCTGTGCACCTACCGATTCCACCCACCATTGTCGAGAAACACGTGGAAGGCGACGGAAAAGGCTTTTCCCAAGCTTCAAGTATGTGTCTCACAGAGTCCTGACCCCGCGGTAACCTTGATATGTGTAGTAAGTAGTAGATAAAGGCATCATCCTCTCGACTACTACTCTTACCCAGAATCCCAGAATGAGCTTTGCATCACGCCACACCACACCTATACTACTAACGGCAACATCAGCGCTCCCCATAGAGCTGTCTTCTGAACGTCAACTAAAAATTGTGGTAAATGTACATGAAGGAAGCTATTAATGTAAATACTCACTGATCCCGATACCTGCTCGACCTGAAAAATCTTCTGATGAAGCCAGCTCTTGCAAAGCATTTCATATATCAGAACGTCTGCAAGATTGTCCAGAAGGGATGGAATCGAGGCTCGAGCCGGATCGTTATGTGTTTGAGACACAGGGGTAGCAACATGATCAGAACCGACAAGACGACTGGCCGCGATCGAGTGGTACATACTATGCGAAGTTTGCTATTACTTGGTAGAGGTATGTAGAGTCAAACAGGATGACGAAAGGTTGACACTGTTCAAGAAGACCATAGGCGTGAGAAAATATTCCACTCGAGGGGCTGAGTTCAAGTTTGGACGTCGGACAACCTGCTATGAAACTCAGCTCAATCCTACACTCATTCTGCATGATTTTGATTTCTTTTGCCTCGTCGTCCGCTCGATGCGCGGGCTTTATTCGCTTTTTCGATTTGCTGTAGCTCACTTTGAGTTTTGTACTAGTAGGGAAAGCTCAGAAGTGAAGGTGATATATACCTGGTAATTGCGATCCCTCAATGTCTGCGTCTTTTCTAAATCAGATTCACTTGTATCATTCGTAATTGGAGTCATGATGCTGATCAATTGCCGCTCCGTCTTCGTAGATAATTATGGTTTCTGAGTCACCCTTTTGGGAACGATTTGATCTTTCAACTTCGCTCTCTAGGTAATAGCTGTTTTCAAGTTACTTTGGACAACTGCAGCACCCCTGGGTTGCGAACTATCCTTGGTGTCTTTGATATGGTGACTTGTACCAGTCACCAAGTATAAATGCAGTGAACTCGCCAGACCTCTGTAGCTCTCTCATCCCTTCGAGTGCACTCACAACTTGCTTCATCATGCACGTTATTACTACTGTTCTTGCCTCTTTGGCCCTTGTTATCCCAGCCCTGGCCGCTCCTGCTCTTCAAGTTGAAAAATATGACGGGGAGACCAACGGCCGATACATTGTCACGCTTAAGCAGGGCGTTGCCCAGCATTCCTTCCTGAAGGCATCAAAGGTCAATGCGACACAGCAGTGGACTATCATAAACGGCTTTACCAGTAAGCTCGAAATCGATTACTTTTGGTCAATGGGCTGACTATTGGATGAAAGGTGCACTCAGCGCGCACGAATTCAAAGCTTTGGCCGCTGACCCCAGCGTCGAATCCATCTCAGAGGATGGTATCATGCACACCATGAATGCAGTAACCCAGTCCGTTCCATCCTCTTTCTCATCAGTAAACATGGCTGACACCTATCCGGTAGAGATAATGCACCTTGGGGCCTCGCGCGTCTTAGTTCTATAGACACGCTCAACAATCAAAATCCTTAGTACATATGATCGAAAGATAACGATTCAATTATATTACTGACCCACACAAATCTAGTGACCTCGACTTTGATTTCACTTACGATTCTTCTGCTGGTGAAGGCGTCGATATCTACGTAGTCGGTGAGTTGTTAACACCTCTTTTCGCAGTATACTTGATTCTGATCAACTATTGTCAGATACTGGTAAGTCTGGAAATTAGCTACTATCCGATTCATCTTCGTCTCATGAATCTTGGCTACCTCCCAGGTATCAACACCGCCCACGTGAGTACGTCTAAAACTGTTTAGAGACCCGCAATAGATAGTTGTCCAGGTTGATTTCGGTGGTCGTGCAAGTTGGGGTGCTACATTCGGCGGATACGCAAATGCCGATGGTAACGGCCATGGTACGCACTGCGCGTAAGTGGCCTCTGAAGCATATGTCATGGAACCCCTAGCTGACACTTGTCGTTCAGCGGTATTGCGGCTGGTAGTCGTTTTGGTGTGGCGAAGAAAGCCAACCTCATTGCAGTCAAGGTCCTCGGTGATGATGGGTGAGAATTTATCAGTGAATCCTTCCAGAAACTAAAATTTGAACCTTGATCCCTATAGCTCTGGGTCCATTGTTGATATGTGAGTTCAGATTCATTCTAGTTCAAATTTGAGTGGGACTGAAGTCTTCAATCAAGTATTTCTGGATTGAATTACGTTTATTCGGAAGCCGCCGTATCTGGTCGCCCTACTGTTGCCTCGCTATGTTTGGGTGGAAGCACTTCCAGTACTCCATTGGATAATGCCGTTGCCACGGTACGCCTTGATTTATGATCGGAATATCACAAACGTTCTTATTTGTTGTAATTTCTAGCTTACTGGGGCCGGGATCCACGTTGTTGTGAGTCAAATAATTATTGTGTCATAAGAGACAATATTGAATTTGGTCTGAAAACATAGGTTTCTGCGGGAAATGATAATATAGATGCCTACAATGTGTCCCCTGCTCGTGCCCCCACCGCTATCACTGTTGGTGCCAGTACTATCGCCGACGCCCGTGCATGGTTCTCCAACTATGGCTCAGTTGTCAACATCTTCGCTCCTGGTGCATATATCACAAGCACTTGGATTGGTAGCACTACTGTGAGTTGACTGAAATTCGCGTGAGTTGTAGTTTATCTCACCCTTCATAAAGGCGGTCAACACACTTTCCGGCACATCTATGGTAATTCTTTACGCGCAGAGCAATAGAAAGACATCTATTAACGAGGTGATACACAGGCAGCGTGTTACATTGCTGGCTTGGTGGCGTCTTTGATTTCCTCTGGTGGAATTCTTTCTCCTGCGGCCATGGGTACAAAGTTGAAGAACTTGAGCTTGAACAATGTCCTCACCGGTATCCGTAAGCGTTTTTGAACTCTTCGTCGATGATTTTCTCTAAAAACCTCTTGATTTCAGCCTCTGGAACCGTCAACTACCTTGCCCAAAATGGACTCGCTCCCGAGTAGTCGTCTGAAGGTCTGGTAGGGTACCCCTTGGGTATCCGTCTATATCTTTGAAGTTTTTGCCTCTGTGACCTCGTGGTTTGCTGTATCCGTCCCTTGTGCTTAGTCTTGAAATTTGCAATTGTGATAAACATCTGCATAAATTACCCTGACTTACAGTGTGTGATCCGTAGCATTTCCTTCTTTCCTGATGAAGTTTCGATTGAGCTGGGAACTTATGCCACTTCTAAGCATGCAACTCGTTTTCTGGGGCATACATTACCTTAGAATACCAATAAACTTAAAGCTGTTTCCGAACAGTATTCTTGTCCAAGTAGTGCTAAGTGTAGTCGAGAGCAGACATTCCTGCAGAGAGTCTGATTAAGGGGTCGCTTCCACGAATATTGCGGATGCAATTTCGTTGAAGTTCGAATTTCAACGTTTCTGCTCAGCCTTTCAATTTCTAAAGAACTTGAAGTTGCTTCGAGTTGTCTCTACTACCAAATTGCATGTATGCATTAGTACACTTGAATCCTCGGGCCGATTGTCAATGGTATTTTTAGGAGTCGGACTGAGCTTTGAAATTGTCATTGCCAAACATGCTCGAAATACATTCTAGTGCGTACCTGTGTCTCCAGATACGATATCCCACGCTTTCTGAACAATCTCTCGATCATTCTGAAATGTCAAACGCTGAATCGCAAGAGCTGGTTCCAAAAACACAGCTTCAAACGATTCATACGCCGCTTGAGATCCTACCACTCTTTCCTTTCCAGTGGCTATCGCGATGTACCACCAGATAATCTTCGACCCCTTCTCTCCCAGATCTCTAACCGTGACGGCAATAGGCTCTACAAGCTTCTCTCCGATAGTAACTACATCTTCACCGCTGGTATCTCCGGCGATCGGCGCACGTGTTGGCATTCGTAATGGCCATAATTGGCATGGGTATCCTGTTTCCTCGAAGGTCTCCCTAACTGCAGTAATCTCGATACTTTCTCCTCGATCCTTACGTCCCTTTGGAAGCAACCATTCGTCTTTCGCGGCGTTGTGGAGAAGGCATATCTCGTGTGATGACGGGGTCTCGCGAAATAAGACGGAGCCGGCCGATATGACGAAGTCGCCTGCTAGGAATTGTTCGGTGGGGTATTTAGCGGCAATAGGCATACTGGCAATACAAAGGAACGCTGCACTGTATATATCCAAAAATTCAAGGATCAATATTCAATATTCAATGGCCCAGCCATCAATTTGCCCGTTTTTATCGATATCATATACCTCCATTTGTTCATCATCACTCGAAAATCAGCGATCAGGAAACGATCTGCTTTGTACCTACCCGTAGATCTTTATTTGACCATCGCATGGCGAATGATGAACGTACATAAACGACTTTGACTCAAATGTTCGCTGTGTGATGTTATACACCATATACGCTTGACAATGGGCACTAAGATGTCTGTTCCATTTCAAGTCAGTAGAAAGCAATTCTGTCGTGCAAATGATATTTCTTTGCATTAGAGTAGAGATGAATTCATTACAGAGGCTAAAGAATATAGTTTACATGCGTTGGAAGACAATGCTTTACACGTTCCTGTTGATATCCTGCTGCGCTTGACCTTGCTCGTTGCGCATATTTCCTGAAAGACATGAGTACATGCGAGAGTAAAAAAATATGTGGATATTAACCTTGCGCCTGCTGAGAGCGGTCGCCGGTGACAGCGCCGAGAACAGCGTCCTTCTTGCCCCCGATGCGATCCTTGGTACCCTCGGCATACCCCTTAGTCTGAGCGGCCTTGTACTCGGCCTCACCAGCGGCATGCTCTTGCTTTCCCGACTGTTGCCAGGAGGTATTGCCAGTCGCTTTCCCGACGCCCTCAACAACGTTGCCTTTTGCAGAGTGGAACTGGCCAGAAGTTTTGCTGTACGATGAAGTGAGCATTGAACACGACGATGGAGTGATGAACGACAAACCTGGGGTCACCAGAGGCCATGTTGTTTGTCGACGAAGTAGTGTTGGAAGACATTTGGATAGATAGATGTGTGTAAGAGTCGGAATGAGGTCTGGAGAAGCGTAGTGTGAAGGTTTATATAGACGATCTTGGGGTTATGATGTAATGGACGCGCCACAGGTGACGCGTTCGACACGTGAGAAGTGGAACCTACGATGATCTCATTCCTTGCTTCGCCGATCACAGCATCCACGTTATCCCACCAGATTATGATGGTCGCGCTATCTATTTAGTCTCGACGGCTCGGAGATACCACTGAGTAAATTGGGGGAGTAGAAACAATTTGTACTTCGTCTGTGGCGTAATGTGACTGTTCATGTCGCCATCTCTCGCTGTTTGAACGTATTCGTATCTAGATCTGCGTGACCTAGAAAGAATCCTCCGGAAGGATCATAAGATTCTGAATTTCCATAGGAGGCTCCCGCTCAACGGATCATCTAACCAATTGAGAAATATATAGGTAAGAGCGCAGTTAGCGCAGTTAGAGCGCAGTCAGAGCGCAGTTAGAACACAACAGGCAACACCGAGACATGACGAAGGATGAGACGATGAATTAGTACCACGCAGCTCAAGTGTAAGTTTTTGTTAAACCCCACGGACATACTGGCAACGCGGTCCTGAAACTCGAGGATGGAAGAGAGCTCGTTTTCCGGGACATGTACTTTAAGAGGAGGTTCCCCTGTTGTTAAGGACTTTTGACAATTTCCCGGTTAGGTTCGTCAGTGAAGATGGGTTACAAGGACCGGGGCCATTGAGATATCCGCGCGCCCTAGCTATAGGTGAGGCCTGCACAGTGGCATATACGCATCTTTCTACGATGGAACGATAGAGAAACGAAGGCGCATTACAGTACAACACGAAACCGAGATGAACCAGGTGAGAGACTATGAGTGGATAATATCTGCCTCTAGTCCAGGATACTGGCGCCCTGGTCCAACGCTAGGCTACCCTCGACGACCGAACGCCACTTCAAGCGGGCCTCACGACATTTCCACAAGGACGCGCTTCCACTGAGATACGTCGTTCGTGTCGTCTTACCTAAGCCTTGAGAAACAATCTCGGTAGCTTGTGTAAAATTTTAATTATGAGAATCAATAATCGATATAACGTACGGTAGAAATTTTGGAAGCGCCTGAAGACTCAGGATGGTGCGGTAATTCAATGATCAAAGTGCACAAGAAAAACGCCAGGATGAAAGACAGGGGATCGCATACCAATGATTTTCTATATTTTTTTGGGGGGGATAAGGTCAACGGGGTGGGGTGCTTGAAGGTGACGCATTCAAGTGACGACAAGGAAAAATGGAATCGTTCAGCATAGTACTCGTCACTCGTCTTGATCAAGGCTAGTTAATCGATAGAAAGAAGCAGTATGTTCCAATAAGAGTTCTTCAGTTTACCGTAGGGTAACGAAAAGAAGATTGAGCGCGAGGGCGGTGACCAGTGCTTCAAAAAGACCATAGGCCCTTGATTGCTTGACCGGGCATAAAGATTGTCGTGTATAAGTCAGTTAATCATGTTTGAGGCTCGGATAGTACGTTTCGAGTAAAAAACGACATTCATTGAGTAGTGAGAGGCACTTGAACGTAGAATGGCTCCTCGCACAGCAATCGCACAGTGCTCGGAGAGATCGGTTGTTTAGCATTATTTGGACTCACATTTCTTCAACTCTCTCCGACTCCGTCGACACAAACACGATGCAAGATGGACGCGCCCCACGGTAAGAATTATCACATTTTACTTCATTGACGAATAAAATACTGAAAATGTCTTCAAAGAATAAAAAACCGTGCGCCAGCGGCGATTCAGGTGAGCAAAATGGTTTAATTCCGATTCAATACTATTCTAACCATTATTTATGTAGATCACAGCTGAACAGCTGCTGCGGGAGGTCCGTATAGCCTGAAGATATGCTATAAACTAGCTTAATCTGTGATTATAGGCTCAAGAGCGCCAAGAAACACAATTTCGTGCGCCAAAACAACGAGTAGAGGATTTCGAAGAATTACATGAATACCGTGGTCGTAAACGCAAGGAGTTTGAGGAGCGGATCAGGCGGACAAGGGGAAGCATGTGTGTTATTCATTCTCTTCTTGTCCTACTCTCGAATTCAAAGCAAATCTAGAAAAGAATGGCTGCAATACGCCAACTGGGAAGTACGTGTCTCTTTTCTACACAAGCCCTAAATCTCCGCTCACACCAAACTTAGGCCAGTCAAAATGAATTTGCGCGTTCTCGATCTGTTTTCGAACGTGCCCTCGATGTCGACCCGCGAAGTGTACAGCTCTGGTTAAACTATACGGAAATGGAACTCAAATCACGAAACGTCCAACATGCTCGAAACCTGTTCGATCGCGCCGTCACACTCCTACCACGAGTCGACCAGCTCTGGTACAAGTACGTCTTCCTTGAGGAACTCTTGCAGAATGTTCCCGGTGCGCGTCAAGTGTTTGAGCGCTGGATGAAGTGGGAGCCGGATGACAAGGCGTGGCAAGCTTACATCAAGCTTGAGGAGCGGTACAATGAGCTGGACCGTGCGAGTACGATTTACGAGCGGTGGATTGCGGTTAGGCCTGAGCCGAGGGTCTGGGTGAAGTGGGGCAAGTTCGAGGAGGAGCGAGGCAAGTTGGACAAGGCGAGAGAGGTGTTTCAGACTGCACTGGAGTTCTTTGGAGACGACGAGGAGCAGGTAGAGAAGGCGCAGGCTGTGTTTGGTGCGTTTGCGAAGATGGAGATGCGGTTGAAGGAGTATGAGCGTGCGAGGGTTATTTACAAGGTATGTTGGACTACTCATATTCTCAAAGTCTATCTGACTCTTTGCCTTAGTTTGCCTTATCGCGGATACCGCGTTCAAAATCAGCCGGACTCTACGCATCGTACACCAAGTTCGAGAAACAACATGGTACACGCAACACACTAGAGAACACTGTTCTCGGTAAGCGACGGATCCAGTATGAAGACGAATTATCCCAAGACGGACGCAACTACGATGTGTGGTTCGATTACTCACGACTAGAAGAGGGGGCTCTGCGGGACCTCAGAGATGAGGGCGCTACGCCTGAGGAGGAGGAATCCGCAATAGCCCGTGTACGTGAAGTCTACGAACGAGCTGTCTCACAGGTGCCGCCGGGTGGAGAGAAGCGCCATTGGAGGCGGTACATTTTCCTTTGGTTGAATTATGCATTGTTTGAGGAGATCGAGGCCAAGGCGAGCATTGATTTATTCACTCGATCTTCGACACTAAATTCGCATCGTTGAATAGGATTACTCTCGTGCTCGGCAGATTTACCAGACCGCCATCAATCTTGTTCCTCATAAACAATTTACGTTCGCGAAGCTCTGGGTCATGTTTGCCAAGTTCGAGGTTAGGCGGCTCGATATTTCAGCTGCCAGGAAGATTCTCGGGACAGCGATTGGTATGTGCCCCAAAGAGGCGTTGTTCAAGGGATATATCGAACTCGAGATCGAAGTAAGTTCTGTCGAATTCAGATATTTCTGCTAGTCATATATATTTCTCAAAGCTTCGAGAATTTGACCGTGCTCGAACACTGTACGAAAAGTATATTGAAGTACGTATCAGCTCCTAGTTCATTCTCCGTGCCATATACCGACTTCAATCACAGTTTGACGCATCCAACTCCCCCGCTTGGATCAAATTCGCCGAGCTCGAATCTCAACTACAAGACTTTGAACGCACCCGCGCCATCTTCGAACTCGGCATCACTCAATCATCTCTCTCCATGCCTGAGCTGCTTTGGAAAGCATATATCGACTTCGAGATCGAAGAAGGCGAACGCGAGACAGCACGTTCGCTGTACGAGCGTCTCGTCTCTCTCAGTGGGCACGTCAAAGTCTGGATTGCGTATGCGCTGTTTGAGGCGGAGCCTATACCCATACCCCGCGCGGAAAGGGAGGAGGAAGAGGACGAGGATGAAGAGGCGGAGGTGCGGACCGCGCCTGGTGACTCGGCGCTTGCGAGGGCGGCGTTCGAACGAGGATATAAGGATTTGAAGTCCAAGAATCTTAAGAGCGAGGTGAGTATCCCGGAAGCCTTCATCCTATTGGACACAGGATTGAATGCGACTTGAAATTTTCTAGCGTGTCGCCTTGCTTAGTGTGTGGAAGAATTTTGAGCAGATGCACGGCACAGAGGCGGACGTGGCCAAGGTCGATGGTATGATGCCCATCAGTACCAAACGCCGCCATGTCGATCCGGAGACAGGGGAGACTATCGAAGGTTTGTTCCTATCTTTCTGATCGTAATACTTGCCTAACACTCTTACCTGCAGACTGGGACATCGTATTTGCGGACGACGAGCGCGAAGCGAACCCTACCTCCTTCAAGTTCCTCCAGATGGCGCATGCGTGGAAAAAGACACAGGCAGTCAAAGACCTTGGTAGTGGAGGTGGAGGAGGAGGCGGTGCAAGCGTTCTTTCTGGATTTACGGCTGCTACTATTACTAAACCTCGGGACGCTGATGCGTCGAGTGACGTGGCTAGCTCACATGGTGGTGATGAGGATGATTGACAATAGGCATGTCCTTGTGTTGACCTGTACGATTTATGTATTTGAAAATAAGTAAATGTCACTTTCTCGGCTCGTAGAATTCGTCTACAAGATAAGTTTACTATGTATGACAGTTACAAGAGGGAGAATTTATGTTCGAACCAAGTCGCGAAGGCTAAGTCGGCGTTTCAATAATTTCAGTTGAAAGGTAATCCAGCTGCGATGTGGGACCTGGCCCATTGTCAATGCTTCAAGTCCAGATACCTGCGGGAGTCGTTGGTAGTGGGCAACACTTTTTTCCTGCACTCTTGTCGTTCACTCGGCCAAGAGAACGGCTTGGATCAATCAAATCGATCATTTATGCATCACAGTGTGGCGTTACTATGCGGCTGACTGTCTCAGATATAGACCAAAAGCACCGCGATGGCTCAAGCTTCGAACGCAATATCCAGGCAGCTTCTGCTTTCCAGGTGGCTGGTGCAATCCAGATAAGGCTGCGCTGCCTACAATGTATTTCCGCGGTAAGTACTTACGTGAGCATATCCGGGGTTTTCCGTTTGTTTGGATGGATGGGTGAACTTGGCCAAAGTCCTAGGTTTGCTGCAATCAGTGATCACTTTTCCCTTATAGTGACTCGTAATTCATGCCCCTCATTTTGTTGGCTGACGAGCCCCTACGCCTAATTTGTGATACCCTCCGGTTTTCACTTGACCCAGATGCACCGCAAGACAGACCTGAGAGCAAGGACCTGAAATCTCTATCCATTACGTGTGCTCGGATGAGGGATATCGTTCTTCCTATCCTTTTTCAGAGCGCATCCAACAGAGTGGTTCAGACTGGGTGCCATGAGGTGCCAGCATTATGGCCACATGTACAGTGAGTTATTCACAATCACGTCAACGATCGAATTTTAAGTGGATTTGATGAAGGAACTTGTATCTATACGACGGAAATCAAGCTGCGCTGCCCGAAGCATTCTCATCGGTCATACATAATTGTGTCAAATTGCGTCGCCTCAGTTTAGTAAAACTCAGGGTAGTCCCCGACGCTTTGATTCTCTCCATATCATCTCTTCCGCGAACCCTAGACTGCCTGGAGTTCAATGCAACCAGACTCGATACCCGGTTGCTAGGGAAACTTTTTTCGCAAATGAGCTCGGTTTCGTCACTTATCATGACCGTGAGCTTTGGACGTGAAAAAGGTGATTCTTTTGACAAGTTGCCGGACAAACTGAATTGGCAGCTACTGAAGCCGAATATACCCGTAATTTTGAACCGCCTTGCTCCAACTCTGGTTGATTTGCAGATAGCAGGAGATTTTATCACATTCGAGACTCTGGCGTCAATAAAGTGGCCATGCCTTCGCACACTCAAACTTTGCAATCGTTTTCAAAGGAGCGAGATTGTCCCACTCTCTGTCCTCGTCTCCCAAATGCCACTACTGCGCGTATTAGCATTGGATTTCAGAGCGGACAATAGGGAATACATACCCCCCGTTTTCTGCTCGGATACCAGTGGATCCAGCCTCTGCGCTGTCCTACCGAATTTGGAGGTTTTATCAATTTCAAATCCCCATCCAAACGATACCATCATTACACAACTCCCTCCAGGATTGAAGTCACTTCGAGCTTGTGCTCTTCGAGATCACTCAAACTGGACTGAGCGTTGCCGTTCCATTCCCCTTACTGAAGCTCGGGCTCATCGCTGGATTGAAGCAGCATCAACACTCACATGTCTTGTTGAGCTAGCTTTAACCCTTGAGAAGCCACAAACTCGAGAGCTACTCGAATTGATTGCCGATGCATGCCCACAGCTGCAGAAATTGGAACTAGAGCAGGACAGATTTGAGGGAAACACTAAAAATGAAGAGCCAATGACACACGAGGCACGTATACATCCTCCCCTGTTGAACTCCAACTTTTATCCTAATCTGATTTGCACGCAACTCGACAGACTTTTGTCGAGCCACTTCAACGTCTGACCAAGCTTGAACACCTGCGTCTTACCATCGAAGTCGGGTCGCACAACCGTCCACAAGTAATCTTTATTCGCAACAAATTCATTGGTCGGCGACCTCCAGGCAGTGAACCCCGTTTTCCGGTCTTGTGTCGTTTCTTTGCTGAGAGGCTTCTGTCTTTGAAAACGATCGGATTACTATATCATAACTCGCAGCGTGAATGTCTCAAAGATCTCGAGATCTGTGACCGGTCCAGTGTATGGTACACTGCCAATATCTATCGGGGCAAAGAAGGCGAGGACCCCTCCGTACAATTCTGGAAATTTGCTTGAACAAGTTCTGTATGAGTCAATATACTTCGTTTTGCACCACTTGCACTTCTACTTCTCTGTAGAAGGTCTGATAATACTGTCCTAGGTCTCAGTATATCTTTGAGGCGGAGGCAAGTGAACATACATCTTATAATGGCTTCAATACAATACGAAAAGAGTCTTAGATTAGACGTTAATCTCCCTTGTGCGTGTACTCTCATCGTCATGCCTGCCGTTCGTGGGATTTCATCAGTTCCCTCACAGTGACTGACTCAGCCATGTTGTCGTTCAGCCAGACAGAAACAAGACTCGTCTGTTGGAAAGTGATCGAGAATAACCGTGCAAGAGAGGAAGACCGAAGATATAATGGATATAATGTACAAGACATTGGCACGTCACAAACTAAAGTGAGGATGGTAGCGTTCACACATAGACGCTTGAATTTTAGCATTTTCATTGATACATTTATAGCAAGAAACAATTCTATCACAGATTCCTTGTAATTGGTAGTGAAGAGGATGTAAATATAAATAATGGCTCGGGTTATGATATAAATGATGATTTGGATGTGTGAATGAGAAATGTTACAACGATAGTTTACGCGGACCAAGGCCCTCGACTAGAATAAAGAATGAAGTAGTGTGGGGTTGGTGGTCATTGGCATGAATGAGGCGTTAGATAGTATAGTAAAATCCTGGTTGGCCTTCCAGGGCGCTGATTTTTCCTTCCCGAGCGAGTCTGTTCCTTCGCATGAAGGTAAAGGAGGTCATTGCCAGCAAAATGAGCAGAAGGAACTGGCAGCCGATTGTCGTCCACATCCCATTGATGTACCTGTACAAAAACGCAATCAGCAAAGTATTCATTCACAAATCCATCTCAGATGCTTACTTGGGATAATCCTTCTGGCGGAATCTGAGATGAGTGAACACTCAAAGATAGAATTACGCAAACTCACATAGTCGACGGTCGTAGTAAATATACCAGCGATGCCCGCGAAGGCGATGATGATCGCGGTTGAAACGGATCGCTGTTCGTCAATGGTCATCATGAGTAACACGAACTATCTATCAGAAAATGAAAACATGCCTTGGAGTGTGTTAACACGTTGTTGGAGTTCTGAATCTAAAGTCAGGAAAGGACTTTACTGTACTCAAAACTCAAACTTACATATGATAAAATGGCGGGGATATTGGAATAAGATCCGATGCAGATGAAGAAGAGCCCTATCGGAAGGATCATTCTAGCTGAGCATACACAGGGAGAACTAAGACATACCCATACCGGCATAGCGAGATCCATTATTCGGACCATATGCTAGTAGGACGAGTCCCATGATCGAAAGGATGCTTGCGACAGCAATCGGAATGGCTCTGTGTTGTGTTCGGTCGGAAACCCAGGCAATTCCGAAAGCGAAGAATGTCTGTCAATTGAATACGCCAGCACCTGCGCAAGCAGAAAACGCGAATTTGGCTTACGGCGATGACAACAGGTGGGCAAGTCATGAGCATAGACTGCTGCGAATTGTAGCCCATAGAGGTAAGAATCGAAGGCGAGAAGAACGCTGGGATACGATGAGTTTTGACGACAGATACACGGATGAAGACTCAAGTCCTGAACTGACGACACAGGTGCTTGAAGATCAAATGTTGTATCCTTCCCTTGGCTGGTCATGAACTAGGTATTACCATCCCAATGGAAGGGCTCACAATGTCTCGCTCCAAGGCTTTGACTGTGTGGTCAGTGGTGACACACACTGATAAAAATTAAACCTGGGAGCAGAAATCAATGGTTGAAGGGCAGAAGAAGTGTTCTAAAACAATGTGCAGTCTACTATTATCATTGTTCACTTACAGAAACATGTAAAGGTCAGTACGTTTAAGCTCAGTTCCGAGATCCTATGTTCCGAGATCCATGTGTGGAAAGATCTCGGTCTTTGTTGCATGAATCTTTTGTCCGCAAAAATTTTGAACACGTGACTCTGATCTCATGT
>JABAJX010000203.1:0-14049 GCA_018221735.1 Termitomyces sp. K1Aa
CCTGCTTTCATCCCGGTGCACATCTATAACCGTTGGAAGCAGATTTTTGGCATTTTGCTGAAATTCATTCCTCACACATTTAACAGGTAGTACCTCATAACACTAACCTGTGGTGTAGTGTTGAGTCTTTTCTATAAGACTTACCGCATTCAGGCAGGTAGAGGTCTCATCAACATGTATGAAGTTTTAGTGGTGGTGGTGGCAGTTTTAGAGGAGGCAGCAGTTTTTGAAGAGGAGGCAACAGGTGCAGTGTCACCAACAGACTTGGATGTGGAAGCAATGGGGTTTGCTGGACAAATAGAGCAACCAACATCAGGTGTCTTTGAAAATTTTGAGGCCTTCAGCCACTCCATTTCCAGGACTTTTTTATCCGCCGCTGACTTTGGAGATCAATAGATCAGTTAGTGGTAAGAAAACAAGAAAAATGAAACTCGCCATAGTTCTACCGCAACGTTCGGCAAAAGGAGCATCCTGATTTTCATACCATATGTATTTACAGGCCTCCTTCATATGACCCTCATCCTCCCATTCTACCTCTGGTACCTTCACTGCCTCCCACACCTCCAAGATATCCATAAAACCCGTCATTATTGATTCCTGCGCTGACCCATCTTGAACCATTTTGATCATGTTGCTGATCAAAGTGCTATTGGTAGTTCCTGCATATTGTTGGGTGCTCAAATTGCACCATGGGAAGACCTGGATTGTTTTGGGGACATTTCTTCAATATATTCTCAAAGGCTATGTGGGATTGAGATTTGAGGAGGTAAAGGATTGTCCTGTGGTGGTAGAGCTGGGGAGAAACAGAGGGACCTAGGAGAAACCCAAAGGTCCTTATATATGTCTAGTGTTTAAAAGTCCAGTCCGGTCCGGTCTTTTGCCCAAAAATTGGGCAACTGCAACTGCAACCAGTGTACCGGTCCTAGGTACAATGAGTCCAACCCAGTTTTTGACCGGTTACAACCAGTTTACCTAGCATTCTACTAGTAACAAAGTTATAACCGGGGTGCGGAGCTATAAAGTGAGCCTTGGATCATCAAAATCGGGTACAGAATGACCGAGATATTGTCAAGATACACAAACAAGCATTAACCAAGCATTGTAAAGTGTATTTTGACAATATCTCAGTCATTTCTTCACCAATCTTGACATTCCTAGGCTCATTCTGAAGCTCTGATATAGTTCTATCCGTATAGAGTCACCGGTTTGCCCAAGAGACTGGTTGCAACCAGTCTATCATGAAAATTTTTTGAGGGTAACCACAACCACAACTGATCCTTAAAGGGGATGTTCAACATATAATTTCTTGACATATATCTTGACACCGGTAGACATTTGGGACTGTGTTGGTGTCGCTCCCACTCCACACTTCTCTATAACGTGATGTCAGTCAGCACACAGGTCATCTGGTGTAGGCTCAGTCAGAATCAATATTACATCCTCATACTTCATATGTCTATTGCTACTGTTTTTAGTTTAGCTACTCTGGACATTATTCTTGTTGACATTCACCAATACTTACCAATAATTCCCACCAAACTAGTATAAAAGACCGACATTTTGTACAGTAGAAAAAACCAACATATATACTGTATTTCTGCCATTTCGGAGCATTGATTTAAATTTAACTCTCAATAACTGGCTGAACATTGAGTTCTTAATGTCGGTCAAGTTGTCTTGCACACTTCTCTTTTATACCTCACATTTGTTGCCAACAGGATTTCTCTAAAGCTTTGTGTTTGAAGGGTAGTGTTGTCTATTATCTCTGATTGTATCACTGTTGCTTTTAGCTATTGCTGTTGCCTTTAGTCATTGTTGTCCCTCATAGTATTATTATTCCCTATTCTTGCTTATTGCTACTGTTTTTCATTGTTATTGCCAACCTCATAGTTTAGTAGCCGATTGTTATCTCATTCTTATATCATTCCCTCCTGTTTAGTGCCAATTGGTGTTAAGCAGATTCTTCATTGATTACCGTTCAGTCAACAGTAGGTTGCCAACAATCACAAATGTTCTGAGGGTTGGAGGTAACTTCACCAATGACTTTTTCCTAGTTACAGTCGCTGACAGCGTTTAGGCTTGCATATACGCATCTTACACAGAATTTCAATCGGCATTCACCTAAACCACTTGCACAACCCATACTTGCACAGATAAGCTAAATCCAAAACACATTGCTTTTTCCATTTAACCCTATTGGATCAGCAGCACAGTCATCAGCGGTCCTGGCAACCAGACTTTACAACACTTTTTGTTAGACTCCGACCATTCAGAGTCCAGGTCATGAGGTTGTTTTAACGGATTCCGCTGCAATTCACTGCACTCCGGCCAGACAAGATAGTAGCAGACATGCATAGTTGCGCCTTGACACATCAAAATCCTGATAAGTCTTGGATAAGTCACACTTACAAAAGTTGAAAACATAGATAGTCAAACTTTGACTTCATAGATATACTCACTTTCTACCCCTGATGGCCCTAACATGCATCCTTTCGATTGAAATTATAGTGCAAGAAAGATGTGTGCCTTTGACATAAGGGGTGTGTTGTCACCGATCAAGAATGCTCAATGCTTATCTAACACTGACTTATCTTATCTTCAGATCCAGTGTATAGATGATGCAGTTATTATGAACATAATCTTCTATGGATTTATTAGGACTACACACAATAATTGTGAGTTGAACCCTGGTGACTGGTCAAATGTTATGATAATTCTGGGTAGGTGATTGTGTGCTAACATAATCCAACATTTGTGTCATATATTTTATCATAACATATAGTGAAAATCATTATCAAAGTGTTGTTAGATAAAGAAACTATTCATGATGATATGAATCAAATTGAATTGTGTTTTTGTGTATGTTTTCTGCATCAATTCTGTGACAGATTTTGTATGACGACAGAATGGTATTGACTTTGTGAAATAATGTCAAAATATCATTTGACCAAAATCATATTCTAATATCTGGATATCTTATTTCAATCACCAAAACTTACTTCTTTTTGATTCTTGGGTTGTTATCATTCCTAGAAAACATTAGAATATGGACTTAGATTGTCATTTGGCTAATATGTACAAGGATGTTGCAGTATGGATGTTTTGTTTGTGCAAGAGGTCTATTGCCATATTTGGCCGAGCACCTGTTTTGCTGATGAGCATTCCAATTTCCTGTTAATTATGGGTGAATGAGATTAGTGTACATAATACACACCACAGTCACCGGTGGATAAGACTTCAAAGGTTTTTGCGGTCAATTTCATATATATAGTTTCCTATTCTGAACATCCATCCGACTTGGATCTGATAAATCAAGATTCAACAAGTTCCAAACTTGAAAAGATAGTGAAAGAAAAAGATCACCTTGAGAATCTGAGATGACCGAACTTTGAATAAATATTGACACTCAGTCAGGTTAGAAAGACCTAGGACAGTCACAAGGCATGGCGAGCAGATCCTGGATCCTCAGAAAAATTAGCGGTACTATTCCGCAGTTCTCGCGCGGCGGAACAAAATTACGTCAGTAAGTGCGACCACTTCACTTGAGTTCTCGCATCCCAACTTCTCCACCATCAAACTGACTTCATTCATCATGGCAGCTAGTCTTTCCGCCACACACCCTCCAGCAAGTAAGCGGCACTGAAAGACTACAAATACACACAGTGTTGAAATATATACTCACATAGTGAAAGTGGGAGGCCGACGCCTTTCCATCACCTCCCGTCCTAAGCACGCAGCACCTGCGTAAGTCCCACACCACCCAAACGAGGATATCTAACGCCCTGGCGTGCAGCGAGCCTACCATTGTATCACCCAGCCCTCCCACAGACTATCCGCGCCCTGTGCATACTACCAGCACAGAGGATCAGGCCCATGCGCCTCCGCCGCCCCACCATGAAGATGAGCCTCCAAAGAGGGAAAAGAGGCATCAGAATCACGAACATGAGAAACAGCTGCGTGATCTTGCGCAGCGCAAGAGCGAGGCGACGAGGCCGAGCAAGGATTTAATGAATGGGAATAAGGCCTTTGGTGCGGCAGGGAGGATTGCTCAGCCTGCTGGGAGGTCGTTGGCCATCTGAAGATTGCGAAGAATCTGTTATCAAGTGTATTTGTATCAGCTAACCGACAGTCGCAAAGTCTCGTATGAAGCGTGTACTACCACCCAGTTTGTTTTAAAGTATTCATTTCTTGGCGCTTGCAACAAGTTTTCTCCGAATCCAAAGTAACATATATATTTTGGGCAACGACAGCCATAGATACATCGATACTGCGAGGCTAGGATTAAAAAAAAGGAAGCGAGAAAAGGGTGTTAGTGCCAAAGAGTCGGATCCTCCGCGTCGAGCAACGAACGGGGCCCGATAGCGACATGGCACGATACCCGCTGTGGTTTGATCGGCCGCAGTGGGGGAGGTTACTCTTGCAGACATATCTACGCCCAGCCTTTCATTCGCTTTTCAGCGGGTCAGGTGGGTTCTAACAGAATGCGTATCACCTTCATCGAAGGAGGAAAAGAAGACGCGCAATGCAAAACTCAAGAACTCACACAGCAGGAATGATCTCATGGAAGCGGTCATGTATACATGGGTCGGCATATCGGAGCATACACAGGTGTAAGGTGTGTGTGATGTGGTATGGAGATGAAATGCAGACGTTTATTCGAGGGAAGCCTCGATAGCCTTGGCCTTCTTACCCCTGATCTTCTTTGGTAGCGACGGCTTGGGCTCTTTTTGGGCAGCAACGAGGGCAGAGACGCGGGCGAGGGCAGCCTGGAGGTTCAAAAGATGTGTTAGCATTGTACCTCCATATCTTGTAATGAAAGAGAGATAGAAAAGAAAAGAAAACGAAGGAATAATGTTAGCACCAAAGAGTCGGTACACCGCGACAAGCATCGAACGGGGCCCGATAGCGACATGGTGCAGTACCCGCTGAGGTTTGATCCTCCTCAAAGAGTCAATTTCTTCTTGCAAACGTTATCCACACCCATCCTTTCATGAATATGTTCAGGTAGGTTCTACTATAGAGTGCGTCCAATTTGAAATCCCCAAGAAACAAGACCAATGAAACACAATGAGGGAAAGTTGAAGGCACTCACGGTGCGGAGGTCAGGGCGGTATCCGCGCTTGGCGTACTGGGCAACGACACCCTGTGCACGGCGGGATCCTGATCGGGGGCGGATGGAGGATTTGGCATAGGCGGTCTTGACAGTGCCAGCGACGGCTTTTGTCTTGCGAGCGGTGATTTGGACGCCAGAGGATGAGTCGGTGATGTCGAGGGTCTATAAATTTAATACCACACGAATCAGTCTTCCTCCATTCATCATTCATTCGGCGGTTTGGTATACCTTGGCGTTAGCGAGACCAGAGAATTTGTAGGAATGGAGGTTGCGGAGGTTACCCTGTCCGCAGAAGAGGTCAATCCAAGTGATATGATCTGGTTAAAGACACGTACAGGCTCCTTGGAGAACACCGGTCCCTCGACAACTCGCTTCACGATGAACGAGTTGTTCTTCTAAAAATTCGAAAAATCCCACACAAATCAGCTTTTCCAGCACCATAGCCCACGTTAAAGAGTGAAACGAACGCGGAGAAGGAGCCACTGGAGATCGGAGGACATTGTGAGCGATTTTGACGAGCGGCGGAAATTTCGGGTTAGGGGTGCCGCAATGGGAAAGTTGTGGCTGAGTGGTACTGTACAGCTGCTCTGCGGAGGCTTTTGCATAACATGTACAAATAATAACCCTTGAAGGATTGTATTGGTGCCACGTTGTTTTTGCGCCACGCGCAGGGCCTCTCTCCCTGAGGCTAATCACACAGGCTGTGGTATAATCTAGATTCTAATACGCTGTTTAGGTCTCCTTGTACCTGGATTGTCTTGATTCATGGATATGTATATCTGTGCCTTTGTACCTTATGGCTCTGAAATATCAACTTTGGCTGTACCCTGGCGCCCTGTCCTGCTCATATATTTGGTATATTTGGAGCCTCAGGTCTCATCATAAGAGCGACATCTTAGTCAATCCATCGATGCGGTACTCTTTTCCATCTTTTGCTAGACCTTAATTACTCCATGGTCAGCAATAATTATACATAAGCTAAATTTTGCGCTTACAGAAATCCAGGCATTATTGCGGATAGGATGCATCTCTAGACTGGGACGTGTACCTATCACCGTCTTTTGGTTTACAACATACAATGCGTTGAAGCCTCCTTTTGGCCATCATGTATGTGTGCCACGGGTGATGTCAAGTGCTCAATAAGTGGTGGTCGGTCGCTTGGCCACCCGGGCTCACCACGGATATACCGACACAACGCGCTGCTAACCTCCCCCAGCCCATCTCGATCTCGATGACCACATAGTCATAGTACTTACTATGATCAATCATCGATAGCTTCCTCGAGAGTGGAACAAGATACCAAGCTAATTCTGGCTACAAGTCCATTTCCATGTGTGATTTGCAAGATTTACAGATATGCATCCAGATCAATGTGCATTTTATGACTCATATCGACCTTGCCTGCTGACCACATCAACCCTCGAAGCTTGAAGCTTGAAACTTGATACCAACCATGAAGAAAGGGCAAGTAAAGTCCATTTATTCTTAAACATCTTCTTGAAATAATGTACCATCCGTTCTTCAAAGAGTGGCTTGTTACATAGTTTTGTATCTCTCAACATCTATCACAAGAGAATATGTGCCTTATGACATTGACAGCGGCAACATCGAAGTTATTTCTGTAACACCAACTTTTTTTAACCTTCTTCAATGTCAAGTGGTTGACACATGTCATATTCAGATGACCTCGATGCCCAGTACATAAGGACAGTGTTGCAGAGTCCCAAACAGACTATGATGCCAAGCATTCAAGACGACTGGCGTGGAAAAGAATTGACCTCTTCTGGAGTATAAATCGCTTCCGTCGCAGACGTCATAGTTAACCTCCTCCTCCACTCTTTTCCACCACCATTCGGTTTTCCAAGCTGCCAGATGATATGGCTGAGCTCGAAACACGTCAGAGGACCATACAGGACCATACGCCGGCCGGGCAGACAAGCCCTTGCTGACTAATGCCGAATGATGGAAAACACCCGTGTTCCCCATGTTTCCACAAGATTGATTTTATATTTTAGCCTCTTGTTTCCACCCCGCCCGGTCTTTTCTCGTTTGCCACCACTGGTCGCTGGTCAGGATTGCTTGTTTCTCTCTTTACAAGCACCTGGGCCGTTTTCTAGAAGCGATCTCTTTCTTTTAGATCTCTTGACGACCAAAACGCGTGTCTAGAATGCGTCTTATGACACCCTTTCTCCCACTCGCTCTCTTGGCTTTGAGCCCGCTGCTCGCCTCTGCACAGGATGGCTCGCTTTCTGGCGCGACAAGCAGCCCTCAAGCTGCTGGGTACTCCTGCGATACGTCCAAATGTAAATTGCCCAATTGCAATTGCGCTAGCACCAGCCCCCCCGGTGGTATCAAACCTGTAAGTTGTCAAACTTCTAAAGAACCTGCTGCAATCCTCACGTCATTGTTTCTTTTGCTCTTGCGCAGTCCGACACGCCCCAGTTCATTGTATTCACCGCAGATGATGCCGTTCAATCATACACCCTCGACTCAGTCAATCAATTTCTCGCGCAACGCAAGAACCCCAACGGTTGCACACCCAAGATGACATACTTCACGTCATTAAATTATACAAATTATACCCTCGTAACTGGTGCGCACCCTGGTCTGCGGAGCGTAGTATACATTAACTCTAACTTTCGGTTTATTATAGATTGGTATGTTGCGGGTAATGAGATTGCAGACCACACGTAAGTCGCCTTTCTTAATCAGAGCATTCTTTCATTTACCTCTCCTTGACTCCACTTTTAGCATGACACACGTCGGCACACCATCAACAGCTGAGATCAATGGCAACCTAATTGCTTTGAACGCTCTTGCCGGCATCCCACTCTCCTCGATCACAGGTTTCCGTGCTCCTTTCCTCAGCTACAATGCCGAAACTCTCAAGAACCTTGCCGCGGCCTCTTTCACATACGACTCTAGCTCGGCTGCCTCCGTCCCCGTAACCGATCCTAATACCGACGCGTATTGGCCGTACACCCTCGATTACGGTATGGCGAATAACTGCTTGACGAACAGAGATACCTGTAAAGGCGAGCCTAAACTTCCTGGTCTATGGGAAATTCCAATGTACGCCTTCTTTGACTCTCGTGGCGTCGAAGGCCCACATTTGATGGACCCGTGGTTGTAAGTTAAAACTCCGTGAAGTTCATAGATTAGGAAATGTGGTTGATCTGTGTGATTTTCAGGGATGCTGCGAATGGCGATAGGAGCGTCAACAACTCAGCGACACTGGAGTACATGAAAGCTACATTTACCGATCATTACAATGGCAATCGCCAACCTATCGGTCTTTACACCCACCCCATCCATCTTTCGGTAAAGCTCCAATCGTCGTCCACCTTCAAGTTTGCCTGACCTTTTACCGTAGAAAACCTATCCTGGAGTTAATCCCGATCCCCATATGATTGACATGATTAACGCGTTTTTAGACTGGGCTCAGGAGCAGCAAAATGGTTTGTATTCCCCTCCACTTTCTGTTTTTTCCCTCAGCATCCTAACTTCATTTGACTACAGTGTGGATTGTCTCGAACGAGCAGCTTCTCGCTTGGGTGCGAAACCCGGTCCCTCTCTCGCAGCTCGACACCGTCGACGCTCTCAAGTGCTCCACCCCGCAAGTTGACGCGTCACTGAAGATCTGCAATGGTGTCCCTCAGAACGAGGCCAGTGTTCTCTCCCACTGCGCGTTCAGCGACTTCCCCTTCTACACATGTGTATGTACTGCCCAGTCGTTTTCCTAGTCCCCCGCTCTAATTGTTTATGACCTTTAGTACGGATGCCCCAAAGTGGAACCTACGCCCAGCAACCCAAACCCCGAGCAGGACGTGTCCGATGGAGAACAGCCTCGCTACCGTCGTATGTTTTTTTCTGTTCGTCTCAGTATATTTCACTGACCGGCTCTATAGTCCCCTCCAACTGCTCCACCCCCTTCTGGGACCCCATCGCCGGGAACTGCATCTGCAACTCTGACACCTGCGCGTTTCTTGATAACTCACGACCAATTGGGGTACGTGATTGTTCTATTTTTGCTTTCCATTCTTACACTCTGACATTTGTTTCTTTTCGATCGATTAGGCGAATGGTGCCAATCTGACTGGCGGAGGAACGGGTGGCGCATTTGATAATGACACCTCCAGCGGTAAATCAAATTATGTCCCCTTCAACAATGGTGATATCTCCATGCTCCCCCGAGGTGTATGGCCTAGTGTGCTCTTCGCTTGTGTTGGTGCGCTCTTGGGGTCGCTCAGCCTCTTCGTAGGGCTGTGATGTCTTCCAGACCTGATATTCCCACACACTTGCATATGATGTAAGTATCACATCAAACAGGACGACACGTCCGGATAGGACATTGGTAGAAGGCATTCTTCTTGGACTTTTTCTTTCTTGGATTCTTGGAACATCAATTACATTCTGCAGATACATACCGCTCGTTTAGAAATTATCCTTGACGGAACTTTTCGTACGATATACCTAATAATAAATTATTGTAGGCGAGACTTTTGAACACATGGAATAGAAAAGTGACTGCACCACTTTAACTGTGCCCAAGCCGACCAGCCGCCTGATGTCATAGCATGTCACGTGAAATTTTCATTTGCCAAGATATTCCGACGCATCTTGTGTCTGCTGGCGCTTCCTGAAGTTCTTCGCGTTGCTGTACTATTTACTAACCAATACGCTCTAGACTGGGCCGGCCTCGCCGCACCTTACCTTACGACCTCCCCTCACGATGGGCTATATTCCCCAAAACGCTTTAGAAAATCTCGAGAAATATGCCTACAAAGGTGTTGATAAGTGAGCAGCTAGTCCCGTTCATATACGTTTCTCATGATAAACTCGCATGGCGAATAGATCTATCATATCAAGATATGTATTGAACCCATATTGGACTTGGCTTGTCACACTCTTTCCATTGTCTATCGCACCCAACACCGTACGCGTTTTTGCATCTATTGGATACATCACTTGATCAATAACGGCTCATGATTAGATTACACTGACTGGCTTAACAATCGTATTTTCTAACTTTCTAACGATGGTCTATTATGATCCATTATACCTCACCGAGAAGGGCGGAGCGACGGGACCTCCTAATTGGATATATTTCACGTACGTAGTGATTTCTTCATTCATCGAGCGTGTTGTTGAGATATGAAATTAGATGGGCACTTGGACTGTTTGTTTACCAAAGCCTTGATGCTATTGACGGGTGAATTCAGAAGGACAATTGACAATTTCAACTCTGGCTCATTCCAACTTGTGTAGTAAACAAGCACGCAGGACTGGTATGGCTGGGCCGTTGGGAGAGATGTTTGATCATGGTACGTCACACTTCACGATCTTGTTTCGCTTGCTTTTTTAGTTGGCTTGGCTCTAGGTTGTGACGCTTTGAACACTACAGTAAGCCGTATCCCCACATTTTATCACGACCAGACAATATAGCCCGAACAGCTCGAAGTCCTTCTCGCTTCTCAAGCGCTGAACCTTGGTTGTTCTTGGTGGACCGTCGCGTCCCAAATCGCTACTCTTGCCAACTTCTATCTTACTACCTGGGAAGAGTACCACACCGGTAAGTTTCTAGCTTTCAATGCTAGAACCCGGTACTAGAGTCTCTATAGGTCAACTATACCTGGGTGTATTCTCAGGACCAGTTGAGGGTATCCTCATGATTGTTACCATATATCTTCTTTCAGGCATCTATGGTAAGAGATTTCTTTACCGGTCCACTCCCCTAATGAATCGGTCTCCAGGGCCTTCTTTCTGGGATCAAAAGATCTTCACCGTTACCCGGCTCGAACATATACCCCTTATCTCGAAACTGCCGAATCTTCCTCTCAACGCATCGTTCATGGTCTTCGCAGGCTTCGGACTGGCATTCAACATCGTCTCCAGGTTCGTACACTTCAAATCGTACCCTTATCCCTATTCACGACGTCTCTCAGTTATTCAAACGTTCGTCGAGCTAGGAAAGCCTCTGGAAAACCCAGGATCCAGCCTCTTTTACTACTTCTTCCCTTCGTCATCGCGGCCGCCATTCAAATCTCATGGCTCTCACAGCCAAGCTACAATAGGTCTGCCATCATCAACTCCCCGAACTTTGTCCCCTTCCTCTGTGCGTGGGGCTTGCAGTTCGCACATCAGGTGGGAAGGATGATTCTGGCCCATGTCACAAGTACTCCTTTCCCCCGCTGGGATTGGATATGGATATGGAGTATTATTGGAGCTGTAGATGCAAATCTTCCGAGAATTTTTGGACGGTGCGTTGTGCATGCTCTATCGTGCAGTTGATATGCTAATCTGCTATAATTAGAGGTCCCCTCATCCAAGCAACTCTGAAAAGCGCGACTATCTTCATATGGGTCACACTTGTGTTGTCATTCTTCTTCTACGCTCGGTTCTGCGCGCTTGTTATCGATGACATCACGAACTACATGGGTATTGCGTGTTTCACTGTGAGGAAGAAGGACAAGGATGGTGTGTGGCGGAAGAAGGATTTCAAAGCTTGATGTTGTGCTAATGCTACCGTACTAACACACTGATTGATAGCTTTAGAATTCTTTAAAATCACTTAATGTTCTGCTGTCAGTCCAAGATTCCATCTGCGAGTTTCAGGCCATTTGAACCTTTGAGCCCTGGTGTTTTGATATCCACAAAACCTTGTTTGTCAAGGAGATCATCAGTGTCATCGGTCTCACGCCATGTATTATTGGTCCCGTGGACAATGGGACAATGGGATCACACTCCTTACTGCCGTAGTTCAAGCAGAGAAGTTATGGATACACGAGGCCTATGTAGAGGTGAGTTACTTGATTGTGTAGATTCTCAAAGTGCCTGATCTATATGAAATTACAGTTATGTAGCAACGAGAGGCACCTCTTGATTTAGCAAGTTAGAAAGTATTTGGGACAATGCTTACTTATCCCATGTTATTTTACTGGAATCAACAAAGCCCCGGCCCCAAAGTAGCGTCCTTTGCTGATGCCATTTACCATGGTGCCATGTCGCGCCCTCAAACCGCACGTAGAAAACACGCATCTCTTCTCCAAATGTCAAGAAACCTGCAGCTTGAATAAGATGGGGCGCTAGCCTTACTGATCCCTCACACCCTCCTCTTATCCTCGAAACTATTGAACCTTTGTCTAGCTTTCCCAAAGCAGGCGATCATCACCCTTCGTCTCAATCACAATCGAAGAGGAAAAGACCGGTAGGGTGACATAATTTCTCCGAGCTTGACGTCCTTTGTCTGATTCCAGTCAAGAAATCTTTGACAGAGGTTGCTGTACCGTCACCCAGTATGGAGATTCAAGTGCTTCAAGACAGTGCTGTGGCTTCACCAATCGCTCGTTCTGTAGGACAACATGAGGATCTTGTTCCTTCCTACTGACCGCGGGGTTGTGGTAGCTCTCACACCACAGTGTAGCGGCGTCTACCGACTCGCAGATGAGCTCGGGCATGCCCCCCGACCCCTTCCCCCTAGATCTCGGTCCTGCCGTGCTGTGCAACGGGCCGGCCCGTACCTTGCACGTTTAGCAGAGCGTACAAGTGGTCTAGGCACAAACAACCTCTGGTCCGAATATTATGTGCGTGCCATGCATTAGAGACTAGAGTACTTTCATACGTCAGAGCTCAGACTGTCTAGTAGTATAGAGAATATCCAGACTCACCTGTTGACTTTTCTGATCTTGTGTCTACCAAACACACACCTTAATGCGTATTGACGTTGTAAAAAGGCGAAAGGCTATGAGCTCGGATCCGGGTTGTTTTTGCAGACAGGTGAGGTCGGAAGCTGACCATTTCTTGGGACTGGATTCTGGAATTTCTCGATGCTCATCCTTTGGCTTATGTCCGGTGACCACCTAGTTTAGACCTAAGTAATTCCATACTTTTTTCGGCTCTATCAATGGTTTTAAGGGGTCCTACTGACACCTGCCTGCTTCAAGTTCTTTCGCTCGCTTCAACTTTTCTTTTGCTCGCTCTCCGAAACGGCCCTCCGTGTCTTCCTCCAATTGTGGACACGTTAGATCCTCTTTGAACTAATCGGAGTCTCTTGACTAGTTTGTGTTAACGAGGTGGACCGTGTCAATGTGAGAGCCTTGCAAGGCGAGGAGCATACCTTTGACTCGGAAATTTTTATAGAGAAATTGATACGTACGTCTTTCTAGGCTATGCCAATTGATGCATTACCAGGACCAACGTGCTGGCTGACAATATTAGAGATGCTGAACAGCTCGCTGCCGTTCCTTCGGAGTATTCTTCCCGTAACACACAGTGATCATGGAATCTGTCTCCTCCATTGGAGCTCTCATCTCCAATTTGGATACATTGAGTTAAAAGGATGTGTTATATCTGTCTTTGAGTTTCCCTTGAATAATTAATTCTAATGAGTTCCAATGTGGAAGGGAGCAGGGAATATCCGTTGATGATTGAGATGTTAGAGAAGCTGATACATCTTCAAGGTTCTGCCAACTGACCAAATACTAGTATGTGACCAGATTTGGCCATCACGCTAACCGTGGCTCTGGAGCTAGGATGATAGCGCACAAAGGTATAAAGACAGGTATAGGATGTGTATCATCTTCAGTCTTTCTCAGTGTCCTCTTTCACATCTGTGATGCACTTTTCTACAGCTATCCTTACAGCTCTTGTGTTCATTGCTCTGTCTGTATCCCACCCTAACCAGGATACAAGTGGATATATCTTGGAATTCAAATCCACCAATGGCAGGGTTTTCTTTGTCAAACACTATGGGGCCAGTGTAACATACAATTATGATTTCATCAACAGTATTGCTGGTACAATCTGGCCTATCAGTTTCTTCATGATTCTATGCCTAACTGAACTGCACCATACACAGGAAACTTCACCAAAGACCAAATGAAAGAAATACGTGCAAATCATGATGTTTCAGAAATCTATGAAGACTCTTCCTGCCA
>JABAJX010000204.1:0-13976 GCA_018221735.1 Termitomyces sp. K1Aa
GTTGAAGTATCACAGTGGTGGCTGCACATGACCCACCTTCTGATCCTAATATGTACAAACTCATCCGTACAATTTTCGGTAGCATGCCTGTACTTGTTTTCTCCGACCGACAATCTACATCCGTCGTGGTCATCGTGTGTGTCTGGCACCAGTGGGTGTCTCTGTGGGCCTGAAAAGGCTTCTTGTGTCATTCCGTGTTTCTCTGTGCTTCTCTCTTTTGTGTCTTCCCACCCCTTCTCCGGTTTTACCTTTAACATTTCTTTGTCTAAAGTCTTTTTTCAATAGAAATATGTGCTTTGGAAATGGCATGACAGCTTTCTTTGACACTTTTTCTCCTGGAAACATGTTCCAGTGCCAGCAGTGAAGCTTTTTGTATCATGTGACTTTGATTATTGAGCGTCCAGTGCACCGACCTTTTATTTGCTTTTTGGGTACGTCAAAAAACAATCCACTTCCTGATATAACATGTGCTTTCTTCCTTCCTCCCTCACACTTGTTTCCTGTCTCATGTTTCTCTCATTACTTTGTCTATATCTGTGACACCTATCAATGTTAGGGTAACTTTTTGGACTTAAATATTGTCAGTGTTGTATCAATCTTTTATATTATATAATCTGATTTTATGCTACTGTATGTGTCCATTCTATACTTATGTATTTCTTTGATTGTTCGTAAGTATCTTCAAGTTTGATTCATGCACAAAGAAATTATGCTCTACTGCTCTACATAAACATTCTTGTCAATCTCCATTTGCCCTTGAACATGTTGCGTCTGAATTGTAAGTCAATCAATACACAGGCACTGGGAATTTGTTGGGAAGATTGTATCTAGTTATTATAAGTACACTTAGGACCAATATTCAGTGTTTTTAGGCTTGTTTCAAACACTATTACTTGACTAAGACTTGAAATTCCTAGCATAGCACCGACTATCATTGTTGTGGTCTATGTAGTACAATACCACCCTCCTTCCTTTTATATTTTTAACATTGGAGGCGGAAAGTGAATAACTATTTCGGCTGGTCACTGGTCACTAAGTATATGTCGTTTGCCAGCCTTGCAAATGCTGGCCCATGACTCATATGGCTGGGGAGCGACTTGTATTCCATTTTGCCACCTTATAAGACATTGTGATCAAGATCAGGGCTGTGGGAACTCACCAGGGAATACCAAGGATTTCCGGTTTTGCTGATGGTGGAGACCTTGAGGCTATGAATAGCAAGGTGATGAAAACTTAAAGCGCTGTAGTGGCGTACACGTGCTCGTGACACTTATGATTCTATTTTAACTCTGACGGCCATGATGGTACACCTTACAGCCTGCAAAGCCCCACTACTTAAACGTCCCTTTGCCACCGGATATGTATGTGTTCCTGATCAACGATCAAGTTTGAAAGTTTAACTACGAGTAGACGTTTATCGATAGGAGTTGAATAACAGCACAACTTGAAGGGAAACTTCCACTGGCAGTGCGATACCTAACACGCTTTACACGAAAGATGCGGTCGGTAGTTCATATACAACATCTTCGGGAGACTTAGAGCTTCAGCCCATAAGTATGTAAGTACCGACCAGACATAATTTATAGGTCAACAAGTTCCAAGTCCTCAATTGCCGTATACTTACATAATTATGTAAGTAAGTAATATTGATTGATCAACATGAATGTTCCTAAATAGAAAAGAAACTCAGCGAAGTCCCATTCCACGAAAAAAGACCTATAAGTCTAGAATTCGGAAAAAAAAATCGTCATCTCATCTCCACTTGCTCCCGACTCGGACTAAAAATTTCATGCGAGCGCTCACACACGTTCATGATCACCGTTCAGAATCAGAGATTCTCATTCTCAACAGTGTTTTTTCATTGGCTGGAACCCACTTTTGGTGTGAACAAACCTAAGTCTACCTAAGTAGTAAGCTTCGCTCGTTTGAGAGAAGCGGCATTAAGTACATGTACATACTTTTAACGTCGGGTGTTCTATGTATGACCACCCTGACGCCGGCAGAACCTACACAGAACTACACAGAAGAAGCTAAGGCTCGAATCAACGCCGTAAATCCAGAGATCGTCTATGTGCCTATCAAAAATTGAAATTCGATGCAATGGGCACAGGAATTCAAGTGTGGGTCGATTGGGTATGTATGTGAATAAGTACATATCGGCTGCTAATTTCATGAAGACTGGTCGAACAACTTGGAGGAATATATATTTCAGAGTTGGTGAGATCAGTTGGCGACGGCGACCAAAAAAAACATGGCGTTGGTTAAAAAACTTAAAGTTACATTGACAACTTAACTTGACGATGATCACAGTTGCACATTGACACAACTGTGACACCAACTTCTTGATTTTGCCGCCTCGGTGTGAGTTTTATTCATCTCAAGGCTCTGCTGATGACGATCATACAAAACCCATCGTCGCCATTGAACCGAATAACGGGAGCAAGAGTTTCAAGTTGGGAAGGATCTCGTCCATACCCATTTATTCTTCCCCTGGAAACGGACTTAGCCGGCAATTCTACAATCCTGAACGATGTATAAAGCTCGTCCTCGTGTCTTTAACAATGGGTAAACATGCCTTCCCTACCTATGGTCGCCCTTGCGTCTCCCCAAGTATACGGTGCCATCTGGCTGGTTCTCTTTGCCCTTTTCTGCCTTTACAAGCGTTACCAGGATCGTAAACGCGCTAATCCTAACGGTCTTCCCTACCCGCCTGGCCCGCCCCCTCTTCCGCTCTTAGGAAATTTGTTTGACCTAGCACGCAAAGATGAGATAGCAGCCTACCTGCGCTTGTATCATACATATGGTCGGTGCATTCATCACCACACGTATCCCTTATTTCACGTATTTTGTGCAGGCGACCTCGTATTTCTAAGTGTCCTTGGAAAGAATGTCCTCTTCGTCAATTCATCTCGCGTCGCTAACGACCTTTTCGAGAAACGCTCAGCGAACTATGCTGATCGTGGGCATTCGACCATGTTGCACGAACTGTAAAAATCATCCCTTGATCCATATCGTGTTCCGTTCTGATGATCATCCCTGTTATGTAGGATGGGATGGGACTGGACCTTCGGACACATGCCATATGGTTCGTAGTAATCTTATCCCTCAAGATGTTTCAACTCAAACTCGTACAGGGGGCCGTTGGAAAGCCCATCGCCGCATGTTCCATCGACAATTCCAACAATCCGTCGCCCCAGTCCACTGGCCTACCCAGCGTAAAGAGGTTCACAACCTCCTACGCCGCCTGCTCGAATCTCCCCACGAACTGATCGAACACCTCCGCCAGTGAGTGTCTACTCTAAGCAATCAATGATGCTCCAATCAATGGTCCTTCACAAAGCAACGCTGCAAGTGTAATCATGAATGTAACCTATGGAATCCAGATCGCACCAAAAAACGACCGATACATCGAGATTGCCGAAAAGGCTCTCGCAGGTATGGCCGAAGCAGCCAACCCCGGCGCGTTTTTTGTCGAGTTTCTTCCGTTCTGTACGTCTACACTCCCGTACCGCGGGATGGCTATTAATCTTTCAAGTATAGTGAAATATATTCCGTGAGTCACTGGATACATCATCATTTCTGCTTGCCCTCAAAGGTAAGCCAGGGAGTGGGTACCAGGTGCTGGGTTCCAGCGCAAGGCAAGGGAATGGAAAGCTGCTGTTTACGAGATGCGTGACGCACCGTTCGAGACTGCTATGCGCACCATTGTAAGTTCCCTCTTGTGGATGTCGAGAGTTGTATTCATCCATACTCCGACCAGAAAAATGGCACAGCAACGCCAAATTTCGTGTCCAACATCGTCAGTGCCCTCGAACTCGAGTCCAAGGACTCGCTGGAACAAGATCTCGAGCTTGTCAAAGCTTGTGCTGGAATGTCATACGCCGGTATGTTCACTTGACTTTCGATTCTTTTTCAAAGGCCCTGACCCCATATCAGCTGGAACAGAAAGTGTGAGGCTCTTGTAGTAGAGATATACATTCAATGCTCATAATTCGTTCATATATCATAGACCATGTCGGCTTTGTCGTCCTTTATCCTGGCCGTCCTACTCCATCCGGAGGTTCAGGTCAAAGGCCAGGAAGAACTTGACCGCGTCCTCGGTCATTCTCGTCTTCCAGAGTTTTCCGATAGAAAAGACCTGCCTTACATCTGTGCTATTGTCAAGGAACTCTTGAGGTGAGTACAGGATCTTCCTTTCCCTACTTAAAAATGTCTTAAAGGCACTGCAGATGGGCTCCGGTTGCCCCGCTCGGTGATTCCAGATTTCCTTTCCATCTCTCTCGCTCTCATGATGATTGATAGGCCTACCGCACATGGTCACAGAAGACGATGAATACAACGGATATATTATTCCCGCAGGAACAGCAATCGTGGGCAACACCTGGTAAATAATACCTGATTAACATTACCCAGCGTTGTTCCGCTTACCTTCACCCTCCAGGGCTATCCTCCATGATCCCACAACATTTTCCAACCCCAGCGTCTTCAATCCCGACCGTTTTTTTGATCTCGCCTGTACAGAAGGCCGCGCACCGGACTTTTCACCTCTCGATCCCCTTTCCGTGACATTTGGCTATGGACGTCGCGTCTGCCCTGGACGGTATATGGCGGAAGCACAGCTTTTCATATCCATTGCCTCTATTCTTGCTGTATTCGACATCTCTCGCGGAGTGGATGAAATGGGGAGACTCGTCGAACCCAAGGCAGAATTTACCAGTGGATTGATACGGTGTGTAGTTTAATAGTTGACCTTGGTAAATTTCCTTATCATCCTGCAGGCATCCTCTGCCTTACAATTTCAAGCTCACGCCTCGTGGAGATTTCGGCCGAGACTTGATAGAGCAGACAGCTGATGAGGACTGATGACTGATATGTTATTTACTTATTCTATTACACTATGGTGCGTTTGTTCCTGAGATTGATTAATATAATTATGGTAGAGGCATCCAATTACTAGTCGTAATTATCTGTACAAGTAGAATATACTGCTTAGTAAAGCATCGTTGTTGTACGTCCGGGGGAGCCAAGGGGGAGCAATAAATAAGTGATAGATCATATCGTAGTGGCTAAGTTATTTGTCTCATATTTAACTAAGGATCGTTACTAGTTGACGGGCGCCAAAGTACCCGATCGGTGAGCCAAGCCCATCAACACCTTTACCATTGAAAACGATCTGGAAGTATCTTGCTCATGAGTACCTGCAGGCTGTATCAACGGGAAATCAAGTGATGAGCTCAATAAGCAGAGGTGTCCACATAGAAATTACAAGCAGGACAGGGATAACGACACTGTACATCGAGACAACACTGGCAGGGATTGCATAATAGGGAGACAGTGTGTGACTTGTCTAGAAAGGTATTCAGTAGAATATAAGGATGGTGAAATCTGTCGTTGCTTACAACATTATAAAATCAATACAGGCGCTTGTGCACCTTGTAGCGTTCAAACAGCCTCAGCTCGGAGAATATTACTGATTTCATGATACACTCCCTCCACGGTGTTTTGATAGCTGTGTTGAACTCTGGAAGGCCCATAAAGCCATGATTTTCAAGCTCGTGGATCGCGAGATAGTCGTTATAAGGCCTTTCATCTTTGAGAGGTTCGATTTTGACCCCTCGCGACACCGATTCCAGCAACTTGTATCGTTTTCCGCAGAGCCATCCGGGAACTCTGGAAAGGAGGACCATATGCTCCTCATTGTACCATTGATTGAATTCCTCTTCTTCGTGCGTGTCGACTCTCATGTGAACGACAAAGATATATTGAGAGGGAAGGAATGATATTTTTGTGTTAGGGTGGATGTAGGAGATGAGGAGTTCGTACACTCGGCGGTTGATGCTACCAAGATCGGCCATGATCTGCTTCTCCCTCTTCGAAGCATTTGGCCCCAAGGACTTGTATTCGTGACTTTGAGCAACATCAGGGGCCGTGATATCATACAGTGCAAGCCAAGAGGGTGTTAAAGTGTCTATGGCTTTGTATCGAGTGGATGACAGAATCCCAGGGACGTTAAGACGTGGTGGTATGTGTTCATTGTCGTACCAGTCTGTCATTGTATTAGCTTGAAGGTTGTACGATGATATAGAAACAGATGACCGTTGAACTCTGCCTCAGGTACAGGTCCAGGTTCCGAAGTCACGAAGATGAGGCCTCTGGGGCTCTCCAGCTTCTGGTAGGTAGACATGGTGTGTGAACAAGGAAAGTTTTCGAATCGTTTAGCGATGTGGTGATAGATAGGCCACTGAGTACCGCAGCGGCTGATAGAGATTGGCAGGGAAACCAGTTTGCGTCGTAAACCGCACCATAGTGAGCCGTAACTGAATATATACATCATTCGACGGGAAAACGCATGTCCTTTGAGCCGGATATAGCTATAGGTTATTCGATGAGAATAATGACGCTAAAATCCAATTGCAAGTGTGCTTCAGACTCCTCAGTCAGAGATGAGAGACTGATTAGCGACTCGGAGTCTGGAATCTGTGGCTGTGCAATTTTTCTGCCCTCACGCGACGATGGCACTGAACCTCAAGAGAAAGAGAGCGGTAGAAGACGGCTCTCGCAAGGTACGTAACCTAGGATGCCCGCGTAACTGGTCATGTTACTAACTCTGGATTAGTCTAGAAAGGTTGAGGACGAGTTGGTTGGGTCCTACGCTGATATTCATGGTTCGGATGAACACGACGCTATGAGTGAGGAAGGCGAGGACAATGTGGAACTCATTGACTTAGAACAGGAAGAAGGAGAAGGAGAGTGGACAGGACTGGATGATGGGGGTGACATGAACGCTACAGCTCGCCATGAGCCAGGTACAAAACCCAAGAAACCACCAACTGGAGAGGAGCTGCGGGTTATCAAGGATGCGACGGACCTTTATAGGTCAAGTAGCTTCAAGCTCCAGGTGGGGTTTACTGTATTTTCTCAAGACGACCTGTTGAAGTTAAAACTCGCTTCAGATCGATGCACTTTTGCCTAATGTACGACCAAAGGATTCACGAATACCACCTCTTGAACGTTTTCTACTCTCCCTTCATAGTGTCATCATGGGACTTCCTTCCATTGAACCCCGTCACCCACTAGAGGCTTCCCGACGGCTCTTGAAAAAGGGTATATCTGTTTCCTACTCTGCTCCTCTGCCGACCGAGGAAACGAACTGGAAGGTGGCTTTCGAGAAGCCCAGCGACATCACTGTTGTAGGAAGTTGGCCTTTGAAATCCAGTGTGAAGTCAAAAGATGGAATCAGGTTTGGGGTAGATGTTGCAGTTGAAATGCCGAACGTGAGTCGTTAGATTACCTGGCGCCCTCAACCTAACGTGTAATTACAGAAACTCTTCCAAGAAAAAGATTATCTCAATGGACGCTTCTTTCATAAACGTGCATTCTATCTCGCGACACTAGCTGCTGCGATCAAGAGCGCGAAAAATGGTCTCAGAGTTGATGTTCAATATGATTCTCAATCAGACGACCCACGTCTCACAAAACTGATACTTACGCCCAAAAAGGGTGTGTCAAATAAAATATCTTTTCATTCTCACTACTTAATCATTTGTAGATGATTCCCCGAATGACTTCACGAAACTCCACGCACAAGTCTGTATCATACCAGTGCTTTCCTCACAACCCCCAATATCCCTTCATAGACTTTCTCCTTCACACTCCAACATCCGCATTAATACGACGCAAAGTGATGCAGCAAACATTTCAAATCTTGCGACCCCAATATACAACACCGCTCTGCTGTTGGCTCTGACACCTAAGGCTCAACTTCTTGCCACACATGCCCTCAAAGAGAATACGCCAGCGTTCGTTGATGCTTTAACCTTACTGCGCATTTGGGCGAATCAACGTGGATACGGACCTGGTTCCCGACTATGTGTTCGTGGTTTTACAGACAAAGGCTCCTGGTGGAGTGCGTTACTTGGCCTTCTCATCGCTGGCGAAGAACGTGTTGGTGTCTCCAAGTCCTCCAAAAGAAAGCCTTTAGGAAGTGGTTTAAGCTCGTACCAATTGTTCCGAGGTGCTCTTGACTTCTTGTGTGAGTAGCCTCTACCTTGCAGTGAATATCCATGTTAATGTATCCTAGCAAAACATGATTTCGAGAAAGACTCAGTATTTCTCAAAACTAAAGAGGGAGCACACAAGGTATGTATGTTTTCTTGTATATTGGATCTTCTCTAATCCATACTTATTAATCAGTTCCCACCCGAGGAGTATCAACAACATCATGAAGCAGTTTTCGTGGATTCGTCGTCAACAGTGAACGTACTAGCTGGCATTCCTTTAGGATCACTACAACTGGTATGTCTTTCCCTCATTTCCCCTTCCAGGTTGCAACTTACAGTGTATGGCATCAGCTCCGTCACGACGCTTTGAAAACCCTGGAGGCGTTGGACCATTCTTCGATCTCTGTTGATCCCTTTACCGATGTCTTCCTCACCGACCACCGTGACCTCCCAATACGATTTGACACTGTGATACGTGTCGATCTCTCATCTG
Organism: Termitomyces sp. K1Aa; assembly: GCA_018221735.1. Classification (NCBI taxonomy): domain Eukaryota; kingdom Fungi; phylum Basidiomycota; class Agaricomycetes; order Agaricales; family Lyophyllaceae; genus Termitomyces; species Termitomyces sp. K1Aa. The sequence goes on from JABAJX010000204.1 coordinate 8,494, forward strand.
CAAAACCCCGCAATCCCTCTGTTCATTCCAGTCTCGATTTTGGTTCGCCAGTAAATGCTTTAATGGCGTCCTTATCATCTCTTCTCCAACATGGTTTGGGTGATCGCACCAAAGCCGTCGCAATCCTTCATGAACCATCGCTACCCCGTCCTTTGTCTCAGGCGCACCCTTCTAACGCCAGTACGATCTACATCGGTCTCATTCATAACCCCTCCACCGCTTTTCGCCTCGTTGATCACGGTCCTGCCGCCGACGAAGAAGATACGTCCAAAGTCCTGCGTTTCCGCGACTTCTGGGGGGTTAAGGCCGAGCTACGACGTTTTAAAGATGGACGCATCACTGAGAGTGTTGTCTGGGACGTGAAGACAGCTGATGAGCGGGCACATGTTCCCGGCATGATCGTTCGACATGTCCTTCAGCGTCACTTTGGCCTTGGCAGTGATGTCGTCCAGACATGGCAGACCTCCTTTGATTCGCTACTTCGTCTTCCAGAAGCGATATCCTCGAAGTATCTCGCTGCCGGCGTAACGACTGGATTTAAGGGTGCTCTTAATGCATTTGATACACTCATGAAGCAGATCAAAGGGCTTGATGATGCTCTACCGCTTTCTGTTCTGAACATAAGCCCAATATCTGAACAACTACGTTACACCAGCGTGTTCAGTCCTGTGCCACTTCCGACGTCCCTTTCATCTATCTTCCCAGCGACGGCTCAATATCTCTCGCCCATACACGCCATTCTCGAGTTCGAGAAATCTTCACGATGGCCGGACGATTTGAAGGCTATCCAGAAGATGAAACTCGCTTTCTTCGAACGTATCGCCTCCGAGCTGATGTCTTCAATCGATGGACTTCGCGCAGCAGTCGTCGTAGGGGACAGTATTCACACGTCTGAAATCATTGATCAAGCCACTTTGGAAATTGTTACGCCTGAAGGTTGGGCATTCTTGATCTCAATCTGGAGCGAAAGAGAAGGCATCTTGCTCGACCGAATCATTGAGGAATACAACAAGCCTATCCCACCGGCCATAAGAGCTCTACAAAAGCCCGGTCAGGATGGGAAGAACCCTAAGCAGTACCGCGAGGCTCTTGAGGCGAAGGAGGTATACACTCGGCGATTTACCCACGCACCCCGACACCACCGTGCCGTCGCCTCCCTTTGCCATCAGTATCCGGCCTTCCCGGGTACTGTGAGACTCGTCAAGCGTTGGCTGGCGGCTCATTGGCTGTTGCATGGCCACATTTCTAAGGAGGCAGTGGAACTCATCTGTGCCAGCTTCTTTGTTGGGGATGGCAGGAACATCGGACTGGACAATGATGGTGACACGAAGCAGGAAGACCCTGCGAGTGTGCCCGGGAGCAAGGAACGTGGTTTCTCAGCAGTCATTGCGTTCCTCAAGGATTGGAAGTGGGAAGAGGGTCTATTTGTTCCCATACATGGTTCGAATAAATCTTCTGATGAGGAAAGCTCGTCGAAGGTAACACCTCAAGCGACTTCTGGTGGTGTTTGGAACATCGCAACAGACTTCGACAAGGAAGGCAGAATGTGGACCTCTAGGGGTCCCGATCTTGTTGTTGCCCATCGAATTAGAGCTCTTGCACAGGCAACATGGCAACACCTCCAGAGTATGGAACAAGGCAAATTCAACGTCCAGGTAATCCAACATCTTCTCTTCTTCTCTCTGTCTTTGTTCAACGCCTAACACAGGTCATGTTCGTCCACCCGACGTCGGACTACGACTTCGTCGTGCGCCTGGATGTAGCTCAACTTCCACGATACTTCCACAATGTTGCCGTCGACCCCGAGATTCTTTCACGCGGCAAGTACGCAAACCTCCAAGACAATCAGTCCGTTCGCCCTGGGTTTGACCCGGCCCGTCTACTTTTCCGTGATTTGCAGGTGCGCAGGTCTTGCTGAACCACTATGGTGTTGTTTATTGATTATGATTAGAGGATCTACGGCCACACTTTCAAAATTTTCCATGATGTGTTTGGTGGGGACCGTTTTGGGGTTGTTTGGGACCCATCCCTGGAGGAACCCAGACAATTTAGGGTGCTTGGCGAATTCTCAAGTATGCCGGTCAGAAAGGTACGATAAACTCTTGCCCGTTGCCTTACATTCTAAATCCTTGGGTAATCAGGAGAACGAAAAGGCAAAGGATAAAGGACTCGTTGTATTAAACGAGGGCGCTGTCCTAAGCGAAATTGAACGATTGGGCAACTTCCTCATCAAGGAAATCACTGTACATGTTTCATCATGATGACAGCATCCTACGAGTTGTCTTCTTTGTTCCAATTGACGTCGTTTCCGTGGTGACAACTTGGATACGGAGGACACATGTACTGACATACGTACTACTTGTGACGTTTAAGGTACAATGTAGTTACGTTAATAGTAACACTACTCGACCATAATATACTTAATACCTCAGAGACCTTCTTTCAGGTTCGCCTGAAGCTTTCTGCATAAAACGCGGTGGTAAGTAAGTATGTATTAAGTGGTGGTTGCACATGCGAATCCAGGGTCAGTCTCAGATCCTCCTTAGCTCAATCTGTAAACTCAAAGAAAGTACTTATGTAGCATAGCGCCCTGTCGAAATGTCGGCGCCGGGTAGCGCTGGGCGTGAATTCGCTATTCAAGGATCACAAGTTCTGGAACTGATCATTGAATGGTTGCTCTGTGCAGGGTTTAAGAAAGCGGAGAGACTCTGTAAGTATGTAGTGCTCGGAGGGCGCCGTTTCAATTAGTGAAGATCGTCCTGCCAACACTTGAGTATGCATGTGGTGCGAGTTTTCTTAGTTCAAGTTGTACCGGCCGCCAAGGGAATTTCGATATGGAATGTTTTGTTTATGATGTTGCCAAGGATTATTGACTCAACGTTGAAGAGTAAAACCAGCGGCTCTAGCCAAAGAGTCCAAGGACGAAAGATTCTGTTGAGTGGGTAACTCTGCCACGGCTTGAGCGCTTGAGCCTTTAGGTATAACATCATGCATAAGTAAGTTCTGTCTTCTGTGAAAAACATTCGTCGGCCGCCGTCGCCAAGGCAACATAATGATGGCAATAATGATGAGAAATTCGCCGAAGTATATAACCGGAAGGGTTTGTCTAAATTCAGCCATCCTTCCCTCCCCTCTCCACACTCCAGACACGTTGGAAGTCCCTCCTTTGCAGCATTGCACAATCCACTCCTTTGCGTACCATCATGTTCTTCTCCGCTGCTTTCCTCGCTCTGCCCATGCTCGTCCAATGTCCGTAGGCTCCTTGGGTTGAGATTCGATTCAAAAATTGATGCGTCCAACAGCTGTGTTTGCCGCATCATGCAACAGGCAGTACACGATTCAAGAGGGTGATATCTGTGACAGTATCTCCGCGGCTAAGAACGTCTCGACGTGTGTTATCTTCATTCGGAGGGCCTCAGAATGTTTCACTGATAGAAAAATCACTTCCAGTTACCAGCTGTCTGCTATCAACACTGGCGTCATTGATTCGTCTTGCTCAAACCTTATGCCTGGCAACACCATCTGCCTTGGATACGGTGGAGAGGATTGCTCGACGACTTATGTAGTTGTTGCTGACGATACCTGTGACCAAATCGCCACCAACCATGGATTCAACACCACCATCTTGTACTTGAACAACCCCCAGATCAACGATGAGTGCACCAACATCTACGTTGGCGAGGTCAGTAATCCCACAAAATCTGTCCGTTCCTATCTAGGATGTCCTCCATTACTTTGAGCTTCTTGTTGAACAAATATAGATACTAATTTCCATCATCTTTAGGTCCTCTGCGTTTCCAACGCCGTGCAGGTACCTCCTCGCCCCTCTGGAACCCTTCCTGGTGCTGTCATTCCCACTACCGCCGCACCTGCAAATCCCACTGCTACCGCGCCGGTAGATGACGATGATATCCCCTTCTGCGACGAGCTTTAATTTGCTTTGCATGGTCTTCCGAAGAACCACTCGCATCCATCATACATCCATTCAACCCTCGATTGTGGCTGAGATACTGCTGATTGATTCAGCTCTTACTTGCATCATCCACTTCACCTTAGGATTCTCATCAGCGTTTTGCTAATTCTTTACCCTTTCATCATATTCTCCCGACTATTGTAAATAGACTCTAGACTCCGGGATTAGGAAATTATCAATCAATATACCATCATTGTTTTGGTCTGGTGACCACCCATTTCTAAACAATTGTTGAGAATTTGCGACCCTCTCAAGAACACTCAACCCTTGTACATCAAGTCCACTTCACCATGTCCAAACCAGTCGTGCTCGTCAGTCTACGGCATTAGGCTCATCTGGCGTCACAGGCTTCGTAGGTTCCCATGTTGCCCTAGAATTCCTTCGTAAGGGCTATGCAGTACGGGGGTAAGTGTTAGGGCCTTCGAACGCACATAAATTATGTTTGGAATTCGTCTCAGGAAGGCGGTTAACATTGTTTCAAGAGTCCGCAGTTTGTAAGGAATATTCAGACTTGACACTTGTTCATATTGAGGATTTTGCCAAGGCAAACTTGACTGAGAGCCTCAAAGGTCATCGCCTTCGAAGGCAGAAAATAGAGGCTAGACTTGACGATTCTAGGTGTTGATGGAATTATTCACGTTGATAATCCCATATTTGGAGGGGTTCCGCCAGAAGGATACATCGCAGTAAGTTCTTGCTCAAGCGCTTTGTAAACAAGACGCCTTCTAACGCTTCAAACCCAATCAAGTTCGCTCTAGACGGTACGCTGAATGTCCTTCGCCTGGCTATCGCTTCTCACAAGCAGCTCGGCAACGACGATCGACCGTTTTGATGTAGTTTTTTTTAAACCTCCAACTTCCGCTAAAACTGTTGATCACACGTAGCGGACGTGAAACAAGTATGGCAGGGAAAGACCCTCACTTCGTCGGGTATGTTGTTTTCTTTACCCTCATCGCATATTTCTCACCTGCAAGGTTGCTGCAAGGTACGGGCCGTTGCAAGCACGGCAAATCCGAGATCGCAAGAGATAAGATTAGCATAGATTGATTAGATAGAAGAGCAAAAGGTCGGTGCACTGGTCATTCATTGACTTCTTCATGTAGCAGAAGAATTTTAAGAAAACTTTCTCCTAGAGCAGGAACTCGACATGATATGCTCATGAGGAATCAGTATTGTTTTCTCTTGGAACAAATATGTCATTGAATATCATTGGGCAGCCACTCAAAATCTGAACATTATTTCCTGGTCTTCTGCCAAATCTGATCCCCCTTAAAACTCGCTCACCTCCTTTTTACTTGATTTGATGCATTCCCACCCAAAGTCATTACCCCACAGTAAACAGCCTGCTTCCTGTCAACCACCATGCTCCACCAGACAATTTGTATCTGATTTAAATCAGCCCTAATCTGGTAACTCAGATTGGAATCAGATGGAATCAGGTAGAAATCCAGTTGGAATCCATTTCCTAGATTAGAAATCTCCACAAATCAAGCTTTAAATCAGAATAGAT
>JABAJX010000206.1:0-13901 GCA_018221735.1 Termitomyces sp. K1Aa
CCCACATCCTCATTAATAAGTATCCTAGGCATCAAGGTCAAACATGGCATTCTGGAATGCAATTAGCAGTCATCTGCCTGGGTATCATGGCATTTACTGTACATCTCATACTACAGCTTGGGATGGTATCAATTCAATATCAATCCTTTGGATGTAACTGGGGCCCTTTTGGGACCACTTTTGATGTATGTTTCCAAGACGAGATAAAATGGAGTGCAGCACAAATTGGGCTTGAATGCATCCCTGTGAGTTTTTTCTACTTCGAATTTAATATTCTGTAACTAATCACCACAACTAAGTCCACTGTTAATGATGCCTTCATTATATGGGCGTGCATGGGTTGTATTTGCAAGACGGCGCTGGGCACTGTATATTTCAATAGGCCTCTGCCTGTCTAGTCTTGGTATACAGACTTTTTCCATCACTGTTATGTGTAAATTGATACCTTCAACAGGCTTAATATTATATATGATATCATTAGAAGAGAGTTTATTTTGGGATATGGCTGGGATAGGTATATCTACATATAGCACCAGCAAGGTACAACTTTTGGTTGTAAGTTATTCATTTATGATCAACATTTTTGCAACATTGATCACTGGCTGGACATTATGGTATGTCCTTACCCATCTCTACAGTATACATGCAGCTGAATTAATATGATTCTCAAATGACAGGGGACATATCAAATTTTTGCGCAGACACATTGATAACCATCATCTCCGGTCTTTCAAACTGCAGCATGCCCTATATGTTTTGGTAGATGCTGGAGCTGCCTATGCTGTTCTTCAGGTTGGGTTGAAACAAGACTTACTGGTGCAAAAGATAATAACTGTACTTTTCAGTTTGTTTATGTTCTATTGTTAGCAATTAACTTCAAGGATTACCCTGTTGGGTTTCATGTGTTTGCAACATTATATGTATGCTTCTCAGTATGTAACATGCTTTTTTATATCCTGCAATCTGTTGACCCTCTATAGTTTGTCTATCCTGCATTGACAATTGGACTCATACGTGGACCATTTTCAGTAATGGGGGTTCATGAGACTGTGATATCATTCCAAATGTCTTCTCCAGGTGCCTGACCACCAAAGGACAAGTTATGTCAACAAAATCTTCCCTTCCTCTGCTGTTCTATATCCAAGCTTTGAACAAGTCTCCCTCTTGTCTTTGAGTTATTTCTGACCTGACTACTTACAATTGATTCTTAAGATATTTTGTTTTCTGAATTCTATCTAATCTAATCCATACATCATTGCTATTCAGTCCAATACAATCCCCAGACAAAGAATGCAAGAGCTCCACATATAAGTAAAAACTTTGCAGTCTATTCATATAGTTTTAAAATAAGAACCATGCCAAAACACTGAATCTTTACACATTAGAAGTGTGAATCAAAGAGATATCATACTCGGAGTATAATTTGTTATACTTAGTGTTTGAAGGTGTAGTCCCGGCCAAAAATACAGAACCTAGAACAGCAATATCAGTGCATTTTGTGATTTGGTCAGAACCATAAACAAATATTCCAATAGTGTATATAATTGCAGCTTGGCCTTCTTTCTGTTCTTTGGCTAGCACAGCTTTGTTTGAGTGTAGGAGGGCAAAGTCAAGGCCATTCTCTCCTATAAGGGTTAGATAAGTGAATACTACTGACAAAGGGAGCAGAAAACTGGTGACTCCTTATATGAAAGCTATTGTATGCAAAAGAAAAACCCAGGGCTTTGATCCATGGCATTTCCATGGCAGATAGCAGTATCTTGGCAGGAGACACATCACTGATTTCATTCAACCAGAGAGGAAGTGTTCACTTACAGAACTTGGAAGCTGGGAGATCTTCATGGACATTGTGGAACAATGGTGTTCACCTTCTTTATAAAGGGTCACATATATGATACCATCATTGCTGGATGGATTGAATCCCAAGGATCTCTTGCATTTGTGAACAAACAGTCTATGTGTTTATAAGTTTGCATGTGAGCAAGTGAAAAAAGGAAGACTCACAATGGGGATCACATCCAAGTTGAGCAACAAAATGCTAGAGTTGATGCCAGCGGAGTTGCTGAGGAAATTTGAACTTTGGGCAAGTGCAAAGGATCATAGTGAGTGAGGTTTACTTGCAAGATGTTAATCAAACTCATTCTATCAGAAAAACCCAAAATTGTTGGAACACATAATGTTAATAAGAAGTATGATGTTGATGTGGTCAAATAATACAGTGTGGTGCTCCGAGATTGGCCAGAAGGACTTCAGCTCTGAAGTTTGTGGGTCAAGCTTTCCTGCAAGGAGAACAATGCACATTTCAAGGTAAGAGGGAGAAAGTTGCAGCTGGAGAGATGACAGTGAAAAAGAGAAAGAAAAGGTCAGATACAGAGATACCACAACCAAAGAAGAAAGCATGCAAGGCAAGCAGAAAGAAAGGCAAGATTGTGAGCAAGATAGACTGCTGGCACTGGAAGATAATTCCATTGGTAAATGTGCAACAGAAAACTGTTATGCTATTCCTTGGCAGCTTTTTACATTAGAAAGAGTCATTTTGCTTTATTTAATGGCTTTTTGTGGTGTATAAAGCTGCACCTATGCCCAAGCATTCCAAGATCTAAACTTAGATTGAGGTTTTTCTTCAATGGGAATGTCTTCAAAATTTGAAGCTGTGTAACTTGTTTACTCATCAGACTCATCTCATTGAAGGTTAGCATGGGTGACTTGTTTTTTCAGTAATGCTGGTGTGGTAATTTCTTCAAATTTTGAAGCTATGTATGTGCCTTGTTACCTCTTAGACCAACCTCATTGAATATACTTTCTTTGTTCTTTAATACATGTGACCTGGTCAAGAATGTCTCTTTCTTTGCTTTATGTACTTTTGGCTTATTCACAATATACCATTTGATTGTTTGATGGGTCCCTACTATATCTAGAATGTTTGTATATACAAATACAAAATACATAATGTAAGATGTCTTTTTTTGACATTTTAGCATCCACAGTTAGTGTTGCAAGGTCCGGTTACATGAACCGCAAAAAAGACCTGAACCGCACCAAAAAAGACTGGTCCACGGTCCATGGTCTTTTGGTTTTGAGGACGTATCAACCATAGTTCTGGACCAGTTAAGATCGGTCTTTCTGTTACCCCTAATAATCACTGATATTCCTTATATTTACCACATTTTTCCGCAAGTTTTCAACAATTCTTGACAGATTTTAGACTAGTTCTATGCATGTATTGCTTGTTGAAGCATGTACCGGTCAAATATGTTTATAAATAATAGATAGTCAGGTCACAGGCTCAGTTTTCATGTGTTTTTGCGTTAACATATGCAAAAATATGTCCAAAACATCGGTTTTAACTGGTTTAGACCGGTTCATAGACTGGTCTTAACTGGACTATTGGTAACCGGTTTAGACCAGTTCAGTCAATGGTTCTGGCACTTTGGGATGAACCTTGACTGGTCCAGGTTTCCAGTTCTGCTCAAAAAGGTCAAAAGACCGGACTGAACCTGGACCTTGTGACACTATCCACAGTACGATTATGAGACCTTAATTTGCCTGAATGTGGTAAGCCTTAACGTGGTAAGCCTTCTACAAAAGGCTCAACACTATACCACAGGTCAGTGTATGTGATGTACTACAGTGTTATGTGCAAGCAGTGAATCCCAGCAAAATGCCAAAAATCTGCTTCCAATGACTATATATGTGTACCGGGATGTACTGGTACTGGGATGGTGGGATGATAGTGGGCGGTAAGATAGTGGGCAATAAGGTAAGTGACAAAATGCAAGGAAAAAGTACTACAATACTATACAATTCAAGGGTTGGAAAACGGTAGCAGGATGATAGCCCAACACCAGATTGTTGATGCTGCACTAATGGAACAAACTAGTGTACTAGTAGTGTTTGAAAGTCCGGTTGCTGCCCCCAGAAAAGACCAGGCAACCGGAGTGGACTGGACCGATTGCAACTGGACTACTGGTTGTGGTTGTCCCCTTCTGCAACAGGTTGCAGTTGCAGTTGCCCTAAAAATTTTTATACAATGAACCGGTGAAAAACCAGTTGGCAACATGGACCGGTTGTAACTGCGGTTGCAACGGGTTATTGTAGCTATAAATCCCTGTTTCAGCTACAAAACAAACCTTGGTTTGTCTAATTTGGTGAAGAACTGACTGAGATATGGTCAAAATACATTTTTTACGCTTGTCATATGCTTCTTTGCATATTTCGAGGATATCTCGGTCATTCCTTCACCGATTTACACAAACCAAGGTTCATTTTGAAGGTAATACATAAGTCTATACAGTCTAAACCAGTTTATGACCGGACAGGACCGGTTGCAACCGGTAGTGCAACTGCAGTTGCAGTCCGGTCTTTTGGTTTTTGGGGGTAAAGGGCAACCGGTTGCGGTTGCGGTTGCCCGAAATTTGGGCAAAAGACTGGACCAGACCGGACTTTAAAACACTAGGTACTAAAATAGCGGTTGAAAGCGCTGAGGAACAATAACTATACCATGATCAACAGGTTCAAAGGAGGGTGGGAAAGCGAGGCAATTGCTGAAGGGGCTCTAGATAGTAACTGTAGCTACCACACCACCGGAGATGGCCAGGAGTCTACCTGATCACCTCGCATACTCTCCCATGTATACTTGTCTTGAAAAGTAACTCCACCTATGGCAGAGTGGAATAAGAACAACAACAGTTTTAGAGGTTTTTTAACTGCTAGTGGTGGGAAAAGAACTATACTACAAAAGGTAGGTATGTCCAATCTAACCATTCCGGGACATAGAAATCATCAAGAAGATCCAATATATCCAAAGGTGAGTGCTTAAGTATTGATGGAAGACCAATGAAGTTGATATGAGGCAATGATGATGTCACTAAGAATCTGGCTTTGTAGCCTAGGCCCTGGGATCAATCATGCACTATCAGGTGATCCCAACACATGATTTACCTCTGATTTCACAAAAAATAGTCAAAAAAATGCATTCCTGCCCTCTTATCAAACAGATAGAATTTCTGTGTGTCCATCTTTGCTCTCCTCTGTTATTTGCGCATTGATGACATGTTGATAGTGACTCTGCAAAGTTGAAGGCATATGTTTATTGTTTCCTTTTTCATTTGAATCCCCTAATTTGTTTCATTCCACAGTATATTGGAAGCAACCCAAACTGCTATGGCAAATGCTGAATCCAGCACTGCATATATACTTTTGATTATATTCATTGACCTGTCTCATTTTGTATTGTCCTTTAGTTTGACCATCCCTTCATCTCCAAGCAAGCACAAGAACATGGCTTCTCATGATGTGTATGTGACACCAATTTCTAATTTTTATGTTTAAAAAATTATTTCTCACATGTTATGTAGTGGCAAATACGTGCCCTCCACCCCTTCCTCTAAGAAGAAGAAAGGTGCTGTAACGTCTATCAAAACCCCAAAGTTCATGTAGGTTTCTGTACTTCATTGTATATTGTCCACTGATATTTTTTAATTCATTTCTTTGTTTTGTTTCTGTATTGTATCTTTATTTTTATTTTCTTTATTTACTGTATAGGCATGCTTTTGAGAATCTTTCTGCTGCCAATGAAGTGGCCATGTCTCCTAGTGGTCATCCCATGTGAGTAATACTTCTATGTGTTATTGTTTAAGTGACAAAGTTTGTCCCTCAGTCAAAACTGCACTCCATCCGCCAAAGCTCTTGCCACTAAGCTGGGCGTCAACCCATTGCTCATCTCAAAGACTACAACCATTCATTGTGCCACTGTTAAGCGGAATACTATCCCTCCCTCTTGTTGAACAGGATGCGCCTGATGTTCAGCTTGAAATGGTGGGTAACGACTCACACAGCATTATATCGTTGTCTGATGAAGATGACAAACTGCCTGAGGTATCTAAGTTAGTATATCTTCAATTACCATTCAGTGTTATACCTTGTTTCTAACACAAATTCCATAGAATGTTCGCTTCTAAAGTCTGGAAGCTGCCAGTTGACCTGTCTGACAACGAGACTTTGGAAAATATTGCCAAAATGGCGGTCACTGTCGCCTTAGATGATGACAGCAACGAAGGTAGTATGCCCGGTCTGGAGGACCCATGCAAAGGTGGGTCAGACAAAATGACCAACTTCATAGTGCCTGATGAACAGGACGGATCTTCTGACATTGACAAAACTTCTGCTTGTTTGGATGACAAATACCTGTCCTATGCAGGGTCCCTTGTTGAACAAGACGTATCTGTAGATCCTTTTCCTGCACCTGATTCCATTGTTGCCCCCATTATTCTTAATGAGGGTGTAACTCTGGCAGTTGCTGCCACCCCAGCAATTGATATGGAGGAAACTGAACAAATGTATGTTATTTTCTTCACATGTCAACCTCGGTATGCTGATATTCTCCCAATTCCAGACTCAACAGGGCTACAGATCCATCTGATATGATTGCTCATCCCCCAGTCATGCAGTTAGACATTCAAGATGAGCTGTTTGTGTTTAGTTATAAAGGACTTCCTTATCTATCTTTCATATGTAATCGTCACCTGTCCATTGCATATTGCTTACCTCTTGTACAGGCGCTTGTTCAATATTATACCATATGGCTACAATAAGTGTATCAGTGATGGGACTGTTTGTTTTGCACGTGTATCTGCTGTTGTCTCCAAAATGACCGAGGCCAATGTGCAGTGAGTCCCTTATGTCTTCTTGTCTGCAATGTCTTGATTTTATTTGTACCAGCTCTCTCATTTGTGGACTGCTGTGGACCAATAATCATGGTCCATATATCAATGCATCGTGAATCCATCCTGAAAAGTTTACAGTTAAATCTTGTCATCTTGCTCTTAGTAACTCTTCCAATTCTTTCTGCATTGATGTCATGTTTGGCATTGTTACTGATTCCCACTTGTTTGATCTTGGGGTGGATGTTGGGAACCCTTCTAACACATAAGCAAAGACGCATTGTTATTATTCTGTTTCAGGAGGAATTCTATTGGGGCATGTCTAACATTATCCATGCCCTTGGTTTGCTATCTGACTCCATGGGTACCTATTCAAGTTTCTGAATGGCTTTTGTGACCCACGGCAAAGGAAAGGGTGTTGCATTTAAGTATTGTAAGTTCTATTCTTATTATATATATATATATATATATATATATTAATTTATTATAGCTAATGGATATTCTGTTCCCGCTCCGGCTGAGTGTCCTGTTATTTCAGACAATTCGATGTTCACTGTATCTGCTGCTCCTGCAATTGCTGCTCCCAAATTCAAGAGTTCAATGGATGCTGTGATCAACTATGAATCTTGCGGTGTGTTTGCAATTGGCATGTGCCTTGTTTATTGTGCTCATTCTTTTGACAGTGCCAGTTTATAATTGGATCCAAAGAGACCGGGCCACCTTTCCAGTTCTCTGCGTTGGACTTCAATTTGCTCCCCAGCTGGTGATCCTTCAAAAGAAACAAAGCCAAAATACCTGAAGGTGCTGTTGTGGCGGTCGGCTATACGTCTAGCTGGTTTGAAGGTGGTGACTCTGTGTATGTGCAACCTGGTGGCAAGTATGTCAAACTTGTCTATTGACTTATTAATTGCAGGTTTTTATCTTCCAACATCAAATATGTCATAGTTATTAACACATCCGATATGATGGTTGTTGGGGCTTCTTATCCTAAGGATGTATCCTCTATCATACATGGTGACTTGCCAGCACATATAGAACCCCCTGCAAATGGTAATGGCAAATCTGCTGTTACTTCTTCTTGTGTAACCTGTAACTCCTGATCCTCCAGAGGCAAAGGTAAAGCCAGGGCTACTTAGACTCTGTACTACTTGAATTTGACCCTCACATATCCTGTTTTCTTTTTTTGAAGTATTTTTTAATTCCATTGCTTACCTCCCAACCTACTACTGTCCGTGCCCCCCTGCTTGCCTTCCTACTTTACCAACTTGATATTTACCAACTTTTTTTCTTTCTTAAAAAAAGAAAAAAAAAATTGACTTATCTGCTGTCATATCAATGTACATTGTAGAATATGCAGAATCAGGACAATAAACAGTGTGTTGCCTTCAAAATGTGTGGATATATTATGATATCAAAGTAACTCTATGTCTAGAGTAATGGATCGTATATCCAAATGCTTATGTAATATACTTGTGCATTTGTATATACGGATAGTTATGTAACAATCAATCAATTGTGATAATCTGTTGACTCAATCAAAATACTCTATTAAGTAGTTTTATATAGACCGTTCAACCTGTTCTTGGATCCCTCATCTTACTTACCACCCTCTTTCCCTGCTTCAAATGTCAGATCTGTCACCCCATCCTTGTCTAGGGAATTCCGTGTTTTCTTCTTATTCTTGGTATGGAATCTCTATTGACGATAGATGACCTACCCAGTTGTTTTGATGCAGGGACTGATGTTCATGTATTTTTATTCTGTTTTTTTTTTTCCATGACTATGTTCTTTAACATGGTATTGAACTTATATGTTACAATTGCTTGTTAAATGTATTGCATGTGAAGAGAATAGGAATACGTCCATACATCGTAATGATTAATATTCCTTATTTTGTGCTCATATGGCAAGAATGCCTGTACCTTCTGTTCCAGAAAAGATGTTTTTTGACGCTTGTTTCAGGATCTTAATGGCTTATCATGCCGTTGACATGTATTATATGTTGCATGGGGGCACGCCTTCTGTGTGGGGACCAATAGGTGACAACAACAAAGCTGTTTGTGTTTCTTACCTTACCTACTTCCAATGTGCTAAAAGTATTTGTGCATGCAACCCATGAGTGCTCTCAATGATGTGTCTTCACTTTTGGAACGATCTCAGAAATTATTGAATGCCCATCTCCGTATGTTGCGCACCAAAGGGTGTCAGGAAAAATTGTTCTCTTCTGCCACACCTTCTTCAGCTTCTACAGGTCCTTTAATTAGGCTGTACTCTAGTCTTGCACATCACGTCGGGAAGAAAAATATGATAACCACTCTAATTAATCTTACATCTGCCGCTTTGCATCTTGGCTGCCTCTTAAAGGTGAGACATTCATTCATAATGTCATCCCATGTTCTACTTTGACTTTAATATTCAATTAGGGTCACTTGGCTCTTCCTACAGACGTTGCATTGTTAGAGAACATTCTTGTTTCAGAGTATGCACAGTTACTTGTATCTGAATCTCTATTAATATTCACAACTTACTGTGTGTTTGTAGTGCTGAACGCAACCAGGCTGAGATTGCATATATCCATAATACTCACGGGTTATGGGCTCATGGGCGCACTACAACTCTCCATAATAGTCTGTATATTGCATTGGCTGTTTCTGTAATGATAAGGTGATGTGGTCACTATATCGGCACACGAGTTTTTCAGAGTCGAGGGTAGAACCAGAATCAGTTCCTTTAATTCTACCATACTACTAAGTATTTATACAGATGATATGAATGTTTAAGATTATATAAGGTATGTATGAATGAGACAGTCCAAAAGTAAGTGAGCTATCCGAGTGGTGTCACATTTGCAGATCTCAGAAGTACTGAAACTCAAAGTTTCAAAATGCCTTAAATGCTACCCAAAACTGATTGTTTTGTTTTTGTTTTAAGTTAGAATGAAACAATAAGTTTTGGAACATTTTTCAGAATCTCCAAAGTCAGTTATTAGTTCTATTGTTTAGTGATAGGTGCTAGTTTTACTTAAACTTATAATTTCATAATTAATTTAAGCCTCTCTGAAGTTTGATCTTCAAACAATAATTCAGGAATAGGTTTAAGTCTGCTCTAAACTTGTTACTTTCCAGTGTGAGAATTGTCCCAGACAACCACATGCCGGCATCTTTTGCCAAACATACTTATCAGCCTCTCTCTCTGCCACATCACCGACGCTAGCAACGCTCAATCAGGCTAGTGTCAAAACAAGAGATTATGTCATAGTACTGGTGTGTGAAGAGGTTGCCAGTGCATCCTCAGGTTGGTGGTTGGTTGGAAGTTGTGATTGGGTGATTATTATTTAGGCAATGGGATGATCAGTACATTGGTGATGGTTGAGCAGTTTTGACTGTACAGGGATTCATGCCAGAATGTGTTGGTTTTATGAGATGGTATGGGCTGTCAATGTGCACCAGGAACAACGGCACTTCCGTCGCTCACATTACATTTGTGTTCTGCTATCATCAACGACATCAGCTAAATGGTTGGTTCCAGACTTCTAGTGTTTCAACAGTACGCTTGTCATTCTATCTCCCGTCCTGACGTCCTCGCAACTATTTACTTCCAGTACAGTGCAAGGGGAAATGGTGGATGTGTTGTCTGAAGACCAACTCTTAAGGAAGAGCAAAGCCAAAGGATGGGTGAGTGCGGGTGGAACCACAGATAGAAATGATGAACAGGTCAGAGTCTTGAACCAACAATCGTTGACTGCTTCCATCAAACTAACAGTTACGCTATCTCCTTCCAACGGGCTGTCTGAACTTGCTTCATAACCTCTTGCTTGTAACGATGACTGGGAAGTCATGCTTCCACAAAGCTTGTGAAGTGTGGGTTCAGATGCTCATGTTTGGTCTTGAAGTATGCATTTGCATTTGGCACTAGACGTTCAGGAGCTTTTCCCTATTGCTTTTGATCATACTGTTGTAATGGCTGCGTCTTTGTTCTGGGATGGAATCAGTTCCGAGATCCTTGGTAAAGGTCTCAGTTTTTACCTCTTGAAACTTTGTCTGCAGGATTTTTAATCATGTGCCTTACATCCCACATAAGTACAAGACCTTGTCCTCTGAATGGGATTTCTGTTGATTTATGTAATCCATTCTCACAGTTTCACAAGTTTCTTGCACACTCCTGCTTGGTGCCACCTTGCTCCCTCTAACTTTCCTCTTCAGCAAAACCTTGTTGTAGACATCCTTCTTTGCACTTAAAACCCTTTCCAGTGCAGAGTATCCTGTGGAATCAACCACCCTTCTTCCACGTCAAAAAATGTGGCAGGAAAACTTTCACTTTGTATTGATATTCCTGTAATTATAAGGCATAACATGCCAACAGATTTAAGCATAGGCATGCCAAGATCCCTTTATCTGTGGCTTGCAGGGAAGGAGAAATAAACACTAATGATTTCTTTGGGAATTTTTTTGATTTATGTAATGTATTGGTACCAATAACATTTTGGTATTCTCTAAGACAAATACATAGCTCAAGGTATCATTTACTACTCGAACAACCATTATACCTGCAGCTTGTTGAATGAAGACGATGACTGTTTGGAAATATGGTAGACTACATTATGGAGGTCGACCAATACAAGAAGACTTACCAGCAAGGGCAATTGATATGTCTACAATGGATGGCAGATGCACAACTGCCATTTTATATGGATGCACTGATTTAGTTCATCAGCAAAGTCTGATTTTGGTTCCAGCATTTGCCAGTTTCTCAGGTACCAACAGAACAAACTAGAACAAACCAGCTGACATGCCTCTACCCAGGCCTCGGGAAACTCCCGCTAAACCTTGTCCGCAAAATAGCAGATTTGAGAGGAAATTTTGGCAAAATCCAAGTCTGAACATTGTGGATTTGAGGCCTCTGAAAGGCAACCTTGGTTCATAATATTGCGGATTTGAGGCTCACTCAGGCTCAATTTCACAACAAAAATTCTGGCATTTGAGGCACTACAGATGAAAGTTTTGAATGTGAATGATACGTATTGTGTTGTTACCATGCATTGCCAAAGTACCTCTGCTCTAAGAATCTGTATTCCAGGTGAGAAACTGTCTAAATAGCTCATGGTATAAGTATCAGCTATGTAGCTCAGCATACAAGAGCAATGTTCCACACAAACAAATAAAATAAACAAAAAAAAAATAAAAGAAAAAAAAACATGAGATTTGCCTTTTTTGGATATATGTTGTCTGTTATTGCAGATTTGAGGCCTCAAAGATTGCGGATCTGAGGCTGGTTCACGGGAAATTCCCAGACTAAGTTTATGGGGAGTTTCCTGGGGCCTCTCTACCCAGAGCTGTCTAGCACTGTCTAGCACGATATATTGCTAGCTAGCTTCAGTTACTGGTATGAGATGACTTTTGTCTGGCTTTCTCTCAGGCTGGTGTGGGGTGAGCAAGAGTACAATACCTCATTTCACTTCACCATGCTTGTGTATATCTGCTAGTCAGTGACTGTGTTTTGTATGGATACAAAACACGGTTTGTTGAATCCATATGATGTTCCTGTGACCGTGCATGCCATGCAGTGTTCAACTTAAGCTGAAAAGGTAACTTTTGAGTCTTGACACCCTTTGTTCACAACTTCTATGTTCTTCAATGTTCACTTCCACCTTTGTCCTCTTCAAACACGCTGAGCTCCAGCACTACCTACAGCTTATTTCAGGTGTGATTAAGGCTGATAACTCCACTCTACATGAGCTGACTGTTTCCATCTTTATATGCATAGCTGGGTGAGCATCAAAGGAATTCCCAAAGAAATAATTAGTGTCTCTTCCTCCTTCCCTGCAAGCCATAGATAAAGGGATCTTGGCATGCTGTCCAATGGAACGGCCCATCAGACCATGTCATAACTCTCTGATTGACCAACTTTTTCCCCATTGATGGCATCAAAGAAGGTGAACTAAATTGATTTTTGCTCATGGTTCCCAGTAGACAAATGTCTATGTCAATGATTCAAACTGTTGATGGATGGATATCAAAAGAGTGGCGGAAGGAAGTTGGGAACTCACTGATGAGGATTGTTGGTTGGCATGACAATGGCATTGTCACAGATGTGATGAAAGTTGTGCACTGCCAGTGAGCAATAAGTTTGATGTCTGCTCATTACTATAAGTATGGATCAGTTGCTTCAGCGTGAGCTGTCAACAGTTGAAATGGGGAGGAAATAGGTCAGCAGCCTGAGGCAATCCAACAAAGGTGAGATGTACTTATAATTAACAAAGACTGGTTGGATGACACAGTGGCCTGCCACCTAAATTGACCACTGAAGTCTGTTTCTTGTTGCATGGCCTCATCCCTGCTTTCTTGTCATCTTTTGATATGATGGTAACACTGACCTTTCTTAAACACAAGTGATGACAGATTTTGGAAATTTTGCACTGGCTTCTCACCATTAACACTCGTGGCTGTCCTGATTCCTACTATTGGCTTAACAAGACTCTGAATATTCCTAGCCCACATCACACAATTGCTTCCTGGTTGGGGTTCTTGTTTCTTTTGAAATGTGTAAAGAATTCACAGCTCCTTGCAGCCTGATGATCAGACGACAGATTTACCAGACATCTAATCTGGCAATTCCTATTGTTGAACAAGATTTCTTTGTGGCTAATTGCTAATGATGGACCGTAACTGTCAAACTATTGCAGCCGCAATGATGTGCCTCAACATCACTATAAAGGATCCCATCTCAGGCTCAGTAGTACTTGATGGTATGGGCCGTTGCAAGCACGGCATGGCTGAGATCCATAAATCATAAACTGGTCTATACAAATATAAATTGATCAATAAATGTAGAAGTTATCTGAACATTGTTTCAACACAATGATACTCAGTTTGTATGTGTCAGAACAATAGTGTTATGCCTTGTTGGTGTGATTGGCTTAGTATAAAATATTGTGTGGTAAGTAAAATAAGGATGTGTAGATGATCATATAGTTTGAACTTACCAGGAGTTTATTTTCATTAATTATAAGAAACATGCCGGTCATTGTCAACACAATCAGGATCAAGTAGTGTTTTAAAGTCTGGCTGCCAGGACCACAAAAGACTAGACCATTGGTTGCAATCCATCCATTTAAAAGTGGTCTGGTTGCAGGTTGTGCAAAATCAAGATTTTAGATGGACCGATGGAAAACTGGTTGCAACCAATCTCTTGGGTATACTGATGACTGTATACGGATAGATCTATTTCAGAGCTTCAGAA
>JABAJX010000207.1:0-13841 GCA_018221735.1 Termitomyces sp. K1Aa
TTGCATTGCCAATATTGTCTATGAGTGTTACGTCCCCTCCATTCTTCCTGATTCCCCTCTTTTGCTGTTTATTGATTTACACATCCTTATTTTACTTACCACACAATATTTTATACTAAGCCAATCACACCAACAAGGCATAACACTATTGTTCTGACACATACAAACTTAGTATCATTGTGTTCTACATTTATTGATCAATTTATATTTGTATAGAACAGTTTACGATTTATGGATCTCGGTCATGCCGTGCTTGCAACGGCCCATACCATCAAGTAGGGGACAGTGGACACGATGCACACCCAATTGTGCCCCTTCGATCCGAGGTCATACTTATTCTCGAGTATCAGTTAGACTGTCACTGTCTGTCACTGTCTTGAGTAAAACGATAATAAGGACTTACAGCGTCTATATAATCGTGCATACTAATGGGATCAACCTACTATTATGATAAAAAAAGTCACCGTCAAAAATTAAACGCCCGTGATGATGTCACAACTTGGTTACAACTGACTTTGTTCTTGGACCACCAACAGGATGGAGGGCACAGCAACGCATCGACTTCAGTAATACGTCCTTTTTGAGAATTGCCGCGTTCTTTAGTATACTATACCATCCATCGATAGAACATGAGCTAAGGTGATATGAACGGCAAGTGAGTCTCGCTGTTAACTACGTCGACAGCAATATCCTCCCTTTATAACTGACCAAGCCCTCTCAATTGTTGCACCCGATATGAAGACATGCATTGCGAGAAGGTTCTCTAAACTTCAGGCCACTCCACTCGCGTTGCAGCAATCGAGCTGCATTCGCTCCCAACCCCACAAGTCGCGGAAGGAAGAAAACATCCGCTCATAGCCATGCATCAACGTCAACGTCAACCCTCACAAGTATCTCAGTGCTAAATTACATCTACAAATGCAACGTTGTCTAGCGGTGTCTCGACAGCCTTGAAAATGCGTGCTTGGACGACGAATCCTACACCGAGTTTCCAGCCATCTGCAGAGCTCATTGAATTTTTCCATTCGGCTCAAGTCCAACTTCCCATTTCAACAAACAGCCCAAGTCAACATGTGTCATGATCCATTATAATGAGCAGACCTCAATTATAAGTTGCCCTCCGTTTCACAAGTTATCATCTTCCCCGCTCTATGTTGATTGCGCGGCGCGCCACCCTGTTGCTCATCGAGAATAGAATCGTGATATCAAGCTACCTAGGCGCCCGAGAGATTGATGCCCCTTTATTCATGATGCCTGGCACTTGAGCATGCTAGGTAATTTTCGTGGCAAAATTTCTCTTGGCGTTATAGGTTAAATGAGTGACGTGCTGTACGAGTTCAAGACATGCAAATATCCTTCCTTCAAAATCAAAAGAAGGCGATAAGCTATCATAGCACAAAGAATCTCGTGGTGCTTTCGAGGGTGGCGTCACTCTCAGGCTGGTCATAAAGGTTGAAGCAATTGACTCGGACGTACATGTGTGTGTTCTCACCTTCTATGGAGTGCCGACATCAGAATGAATTGAAACAGAAGTCTTTTGAAGTACAAAGAAGAGAAGCGAGTTGTATCCAGATCCAAGACCAGCTACGGATGAAGCTCCCATCTCTCCTATGTACTTCCCCCCTATATTGGCAGAGACTCGTAGTCTTTTGCCCGATACCACCTGAGAGCAGGAATCCGAAGGACTTTGTTCCCAGATGTAATATCTTGGAAGGCTACAATGGCAAGAAGGCAAACACCCAAAAGCATCAAAAAGTATGGGAACCATCCCACATTTCCTACGGAAAGGACAGCTGCTGCTACAAAGCAATTAGAGACATATCCAATCAGTCCCCACAAGAAGAATGTTTTTGGAAAGGCGTAAATGAAGGAGACCCATTGAAATTTGGACCGGTCAGACCGGACACCATTAAGATAAATCAACTTCAGGAGGTATCAATAATTGTCCAGTGACACACACATGCGACACCTACTGCGTCATTTGCTGTTGCGTTCTCTAAAATCTCGTGACGGTGAACTAGAAGAACCGCAGAGATCAAGCTAGCCCCGAAGCATGATGCGGAGAATGCAGACAAGAGACGGAGTGTAGGCATAAAAAAGAACACAAGACAGGATCTAGTAATTGTTCAGTTTCCAGATTCTCCGTCTGAGCAAACATCGACTTACAATGGTCCCAGTAATGACTAGAAGAGTCAGCATCAAATAATGTCAATTGCACAAAAATCAAAGACTCACGAGACGCAAGAAAGACCTCCACTCGCTAAGGCATTGTTTCATAAACGGTTGCCACTGGTGAGCATAAACAAGATGATCAACGTAGATATCATTCAAACGCGAAACATAGTTGTCCGAGGTCTTGAACGACAGTAGTGACGTAATTCTACGGAGTGATGGGCTTTCCCGTGCAGTGTCGACGAGAATGGGCTGATCGCGACATAGACGTGCATACTGTTCACCATAATGTGTTTCGAACCTATGTTTGACTGCAGTACTACTCAGCTAAAACCTTGTGAATATTTGATGATGGCAAACTCACAGACAAGTTGCCACAGTCGCGCTAGTTTTTAAACAGGTTGGTTTGAATAATGAAGGTGCGCGCGTATCACGTACCGATGACACATCTTGCATACTCGTCTTGCGTCTGACCTATAGTGGGGTGTAAATTGCTGAAATATGTCCTTTCCAGAATCCTTCACCTCTGAATGATTGCAGGAGCTGCAGAAACTTGGTGCATTCCCGTGCATCATATGGAAATGTTGAGTTTCTGGATGTCATTTGATCTGATATCATGATGAGTTGGGGTCTGAAAACTCGGAATAGTTAAGAATGTAGATACTTGCCGGCCATTGCATGCGAGAAGACGCTGATAAGCTCTTCGAGAACACGAGGAGCTAGACTATCCAGATGGGTTGGGAAATATTCTACATGAATCCAGTATAGTTCTTGCAGAACCAGTCCTAGTACCATAACTAGTTGTAAGCTAAAAGTAACGAGTAAGAGGAGTGACGGACTCAAGTGATTAGGAGAGGCAACCGGATCAAGGCCCATTTCAGTTGTTTCAAGAGTGTCCAGCCAAAATTCCATTTGGGAGTGATGGTCAATCAAATAATACCAACAATCATTGTTCTCGATTTGAACAAAGAGCTCGACGCCGTTTGAAAGGGTAATTCGCTTCTGCGGCAGAGAATCTTGAATGACTTTGATCCAATATTCGACTTTCTCCATCACTTTGGGGTCGTACACGTATGCCTCAGTAACAACACGAATTGTTGCGTCTTTGTAAAAATACAATTGACCCGTGGGGTGGATGTGAGCTGACCATTGCGGAGGCAGATAGTTCGGCCTAGAATAATCTTGAGCTTTCTATGTCAGATAAACGTCCGGGTCACAATCACACTGTTTCGCTGGACGAGAAAAACATTCCTGCATCGATGGAAAGGTTGTGTAGATTGACTCTAGTAAAGGCCATGGTAGAATGAGCTCATCATCGGGTCAGAAAAAGTATACAAACTAACGTACTCAGCAGTTTGATTGTATCTAGTTGTGTGCTTAGAAGTTGTGTGTCGGATGGAACCAGCCGTAGACGCAAATCTCGGTTCCGCAAGAAAAGCAGATGAAGTTGAGATGCTGTCAAGTTTCTCCATGGTCTATGAGCACAGTGCAAGCCCCTGGGTGCAGGACTTATTATATGTCCCAGTTTTGCACTGCCTGTCGAATCCGCGCGTTAAAGACATCGCCTTACTCACTACATAGTTCAAGGTGGCAGTAACCGGCGCGATCTGGATTCCGATGACCCCCATTCGATCAAATGATCATTATGGTTTATCGATATCATCAACCTGCCGTTACTTACTTCTACATAATATTATTACAGGATAAAGACACCATCATATTGGTTGGTCGACAAGGCAACCCAAGAAATATAGTTCAGCGTGACACACTACTTACATCTGACGGACAATGCTATGCTAAGTAGCACCGCAGTGACGGAGGAGAATGACAGCGATGACCAATTTGCCGCACTGCAGATACCACAGCAAGTACTGAATACACTTCAGGAGCTGTGGCTCTTGAGCGCTTCGAGTACGAACGCTTTGAGCACCCTCGCCTTACCCTCTGCTTCACTCTTAACCGCTAAGCCTCGCAGAGACGTCACAGTGAAACGTTGACTGGAGCATGATTATGAAAGAGTTATCTCAACTCAGCTGACCCGGGTTCATGTCATAGGGTGATACGAGTTACGAAAGTCGTGTGATAAAATTGACGAAATCGGCGCTTCGAGTTCGAAACGTAGCTATTGGCTCAAGGTTGTTTCCCACATCCTGATTCCTCCCCTTAAAGGCGCTCAGCAAGCTACCTGGTGTTTTGCACCCGAATATATCTTCTAAGTAAAACCCTCTACAGGTTTTCAAATTTTCCCGTTCTAGGTGCAGGCCTAATTCTTGCTTTAGGAATGGATATCTTCAAAGGAGTAGACAAGAAATCCAATATCGATGTGAAATCAACTATGGTTCATGCTATAGGGTAAGGTAATCTCTCGGATGCAGCCCACATATGTTATTTGACTCAATACTTATATGATGTATACCTAGTCACGTCGTCGACCCTACTAGCCATCATACGCCAGGCAGTCTGGGATCAGCTACGTGTGTCGTTCCTAATACCCGTACTCCCAAAATCTGATGAATTCCAGACCCAAACCTCCTCCACCACCAGAAATGTGCGTTGTGTCTAGTCGATTAAAGCAGACCCAGACCCATTGATTTGATTAGACCCAGACCCAGAGGGATTCCAAATGTCACAACGGCCGCGACTCCTAGTACCCAGGGCCCCGGACCCAAAAAGCCTGGACCAAACGCCACAAAATGAATGCGAGAATCACCACAGTAGTACTGCCATGACAATGTTCGGGATACAACTTGAAAGAGCACATTTATCCACCCCATATGAAGTAAACACTTTGGGACTTTGTCAAACTACAGTCGCCTCTGAAGATCTGAATCGCCGGCGGTGTCTCGCCGGTATATTGTTTGCCATCTCCATAGGAATTTTGGAGCCGTCAAACCCCTCTGAGTACTCTCCATACCTTTCAAAGCCCGGGCCATTTCTTCTTCGGTAGCCTGCTCTGATGTACCTTCTGCGTCCTTTATTTCCGAGTCTTGATAAAGTGTCGGCATTCCTGGGATCCCGTCCCAAGCCATCCAGATGCCGCACACAATAAGGACCGCCATTAAGGAACATGTTGCACCAACCAGTGATCGAGTGTAAACATCGGACCCGTCGAAGCACACACATAGAAAAGCGACGAGAAAACTGACCATTTTGGAAGAACACAGTTTAATCAGCGATTCAGAAACCGAAATTCAAGGGATCTTCACCCCTACACAAGTATGTAGCCCGTAAGGAAGGGAATACACGAGCCCCAAGCTCTCTAAACCTAGAGCTTGACTTTTTTTAGATGAAGAAATCTGGACTACGATAATGGAAAGTCGAGACTACTGATCTAGGTTATGAGGTCAGGAGAAACTCACCATATCAGCCGTGTTTATTGAGTCTTTGTTCCTGTTTCGTCGAACGAGAAGTAAGCCGAGGATAATTGACTATGCTTGTAGCTATTGACGAGTAGCTGGCTATCTGTGCTTGGGAGCGGCCTTTTCCAGATGACGGGGAGTCCACGCTTTCAATTGGCCAGAAAGGCTACGTTGGCATTCGATATTACTGTTGCCTGGACATCAACGTCTAATCGAGAACATATGTTCTGAAGAATAGAAAACTGAACATAGAGGGTGAACTCTTGATTCTGAGTTGAGCTTCGCGATGTGGGCTTTCCACAAATTACTCCGTGTGATACCATCAACTCAAATCTCCTCCAGCAAGCAGAGATGTACTTCGGGGGCGAAAAAAAGGGTTGTAGAGAGTGCTCTAGTCAGCCAGGATCGTTGACCTTGATTGTCGCCGTAGACAGATTGGTCTCGACCCATGCGAGCGCCTGATTGACCATGAAAGTTATCAAACCGTTGGCCAACTGTACGCTATACGTCAGAAGAAACATATAAAGTATCCGAGGAAAACTCACCAAACATGTACATAAAGACAGTTGTAGAACTTAGTTCATACAAGGTCGAACACCCCCCATGATAATGCTAAACTTACATACGAAACATGTCATACCACTCAACCCAGAACCGGCGTTATCATGGAAGGGGTCAGGGTTATGGTAGGGTGAGATGTTTCCATGCACTGACGTTAGAGGCTGTTGGTAAGCACAAAGAGCTTCTGAAGGTCATCAACATCAAAAGAGACGACGGAGGTTTGAGAGACAATTTGATCTATCCGAAAATGAGTAAAAAACTACTCGAAAACACAGAAAGCTAATTAAGACTGACCACTCATGGAATGTATAACGAGATTGGCACGGAATTCAATTGGAATGAGGTCCTCCGACAATTCGAGGGATCGGAACATCAGACAATGGTCCCTGATTTGCCATGGACCAGTCATTCAGTCATATAATGCAGGCAAGGACGAGCCTGGAATCATATCTCACCAGTAATTCATTTCTATCTGATGTTCTGTCGATGACTTGAGATGCTGTGGCCAAATTACCAAACATTGGATACACTCACTGACGTGAGTAGGCGATCTGACTCCCTTGACTTCGTTCCAATTCGGGAATTCAGCTGCATCGATACTGTCCAAGCAACGGGTAGAATGATCGCTGAAATAATATAAAGTACTATTCCCGTCATCGCTTTTCTGCAAATCGAGCACGAGATCAATGCTCCTCGGACGTTGAACATCATTGACGCGGAAAACTCCTCAATGACTGCAATGTCGGATTGTATCTGAGCCAGCAATTCCAGGTTTGTATCCGCGAATATTCTCTGAAAGACGTACGAGATACATTTTTACCACAGGTAAGGAGCAACGTACCTGTTCCTCATGGAAGAAGTAGAGAGCCCCTTCTGGATGGAAACAAGGCGTCCATCCAGGAGGAGTAAAGAACTTGATTGAAACACTAATAACGCAAGTGAAATTGACATCTTAGTACTTACATGTCAAACGATGTTGTGCACGGAGGGATCATATGTTCGAAAATCTTCTCAGGTCTGACCCAGATCAATGAGTTTGGAGAATGGGAGACATTTTTTGTGACTTTTATATTGAGTTTAAAAGTCAAAATGCTTACAGTGTGATATTTTTGTCATACCGCTGTAACAGCTCTGGAACAAATGGCCGTATTCTTGGGTGTGAAAATTCCGTACTCCTAAGGACTGACAGGGCACTGCGCCGTGGTTCAACCGAAACAGGAGATTCCCACTTAGTTAAAACAAAAATCTGGGAGCTATGATATGACGTGTTGGGTTTGGAAGCGATGAATGAGAGCGAGATCGATGGAGGCTGTCTACGTTGTCCATCGGTTGTAAATTATTCAGATTTCGTGGGACGCCTCCACCACGGAAAGGACTTGCAGTCTGGATCTGAGAGCAAGCCTTCAGACAGCAACAAAATCGACATAAGCATCGATCGCTTTTTTGGAAGAAGAACATTGTCTGGCCGGGAGGATGGCCAGCGTTTCCTTGGAAATTTCCACAGCCGAGACCAGAGCAACAATAGACCACCGTGAAGAGACTACCGGGCCAAACTGCCTGGAATCAATTTCGAAGACTGCGCAGAAGAGACCTTGATACCTTCAAGATAGAGTGTGAAGGTGACTTACCTCAAAAGTCTCGGCTGTCCTAGAATGGGGCCATTCTGCCACAGAGGAACAGTTGAACGGTTGAAGACTCGGTATCGTTTCAGTGTCACCGGTTATTTTTTTTGGAAAGCTCATATAGGACTCTGACACGTGGAAATTGGTCTCCAGTAGCAGACCTTATAACAGATGATAGTCGATCTGTTTATATAAGGTGGAAATCCTCCGGCCCTACCCGGGGGAACTGCAGTCATGAACCTCATCGACGTCCCAGACTCGACCTGAAGTATATACCAGAGGGTTCCATTAGTATAAGGATGCTATTCAGGTAGTCATGCGCACGACGGACACTTACATAGAATATTATACATAGCTCTCTTACAATTTCACGATCGTGCCAGTCTCGACTCGGACGTCATCGATCAATTCTTTTCACTCAACCTGCCGTCAGAACCCAGATCACAGCTCCAGCGAAGGATACTTACAGTTAGTAAGTACTTCGTCTGCTCCGTGATTTGAAGCCTGTAATGTCCACTGTGACGAACGTAAACAACCTGCTTTCAATCTTACGACAAAGTATCCTAGCCTCCGAGTCTTCAATACTATTTCCTCCGGATCCGAGTCATGTTATAAAAGTACTTCGTCGTCCAGGTGAGTTTCCACCCCCTTTCTGCTTTCGACATGGAAATTCTTCATCATTTGAAAATATTGCAGAACGAACTTTGAAGAAGATAACCTCATTTTGCCGACCAAGCTGCCTTTTGAACGGCTACGTACAGACCATGCTAATGGCTGGCAGTGTCAATTCCGGAATCGATGATTGATTTGTTCTGATGAACACCTTTCCTTTCGACAGTCCAATCGGGGTGCTTGCTGCTGCTTAGTATTCTCTATCGATACTTACATCAAGTTGGCTCTGAGTCGTGGCTCCTTAATGCTTCAAGTATAACGCTAAGGAACGAAGGCGCAAATGTGGCTGAATTTCAAGAATTCACAGGCTATCTCCTGGATCAATATCTATCTCCTTTCAACGTGGAAGAAAGTACTTTGTCCTTTGTGTCCGGATGACACTGCCTGACCTCGTGGCATGTAGAAAGGAAGACGTTTTTGGTAACTTTTGACCAAGGCAAGGGGATTCAAGTTGTCGCATCAAGGAAGTCGATTCTTCGACTTCTGCATGCCATATTCCAAAAGCCGGGATTCCCACATGTTATATATTCTGCTTATAGATCAAAGAAGGGGGTATACTGAATATTCCGCGAGCCATTAGACAATCATCTCCCTGAACAGCTTCTGCTAGTATTTATCTGTGCACCTCACACCACACTAAGCATGAGTAATGCTCCGACAACGCAAGGCCAGATGGTGACACCGGATCCCGGTCTGGACATGAAATCCACTTTCTTGAACGCTATAAAGTGAGTTTGCAAATCGGACATCTAGACTTGTCTAACAGCAGGATGTCGGACAGGCGCATTATAGATTTCTTTGTAGCTCCATTTCAAGCCAAAGAAGCGCCGGAGAGGTTAGTGTCGATCATTACCAGATGTAAAAAGTCCTGATGAGAACCTACATTTATAAGTAATAGAGAATCAGACGAGGACGAAGAAGTATCTGACCGTGAAGTGTACGTCTCAAACTTCGACGAACAATGGAAAGTAATTCATTCAGTGTTGGATTTATACATACAGACTGAGACCTCGAGGCATACCCAACTTGCCAGCGCAAGGTTCACCGATGACATCTAGTTCGACGCACCAGACCAAGGGCCCGAAAATAACACGGAGGAATGGCGGGTCACAGTGACGCAAGGGGCCGATCATTGTCGCCTGCTTGCAGTCCGCTGTTCGCTGTCTGCTTCAATAGTTACATACCCCAAAGTCTGACTATGGAGATCTCATTTTCTGATAAATTTTGTGTCGAAGGAAGCTTCTAGAATGGCAGAGACGTCGCAGCGAACCAATACAGATGGGAGGGTACCTGAGGATCTTCAAGCTTAAGGAGAATTCTGGACACTCCACTATAGAAATGTTTCAGGATCAACATACATTCAATATTCAAGAACGACGCATATTGGGTGTTCAGGGGATGAATACCATTAAGAATATGAGATATTGATATGGAGCTTTCCTCGCAATCGTAATAATCAGTGTACAACTGCATTTCAATCACATAGATCCCCGTCAACATCTAGCTGTGGCAAGATATTCCAGTAACCTTCGTCTTTCGTATATCCCAACTCGAACTGACGAAGGAGTACAGGATTGTGGAATGAAATGGCGGCGCAACTTGGTGTGCTATGGCAGTGCTTCGAGATCATTCCAGAATGGTTGACCTATAAATACATATTCAAATTTCAGTAGCATGAGATCCGTCTAGAGAGCTCCGTGCAGATATCCTGTGATATACCGAGCAGAAGGTATGTATGATCCTGATCGGTCCTGGAATGCACCTTCCAATCCAGCGAACACGAAGAGCCCCAATGGGTTTGAAATTACAAGACGAATAGCGCCCAGCAAAACATCGAATGGGGAGCATACAATTTTCAGAGCTACATCTACCCACCTCTGGTGCGGGTACGCGGTGTCCACGCTTCGGGCTCATACGTATCCGTACTGGCACCCATCTTGGGGAGTGAACTTTTTTCTTGTTCGTGAGCCTTTTCAGACCGGGGTTGCTCCGACGAATGCGGCGTCTCTTGCTGATGCGTTTCCGTCGTCTCTTGTGGGCGTTCGATCGATTTTCCAGTATTCACCTCCTGCTGTAGTCGGAGTACCTGAGCGCGTTCCTCCCGATCGCGAGCTTCGATCAATGCCACGTTCGCCTGCACACGCCGTTGACGCTCTGCGTCTATCTCGAGTTCCTGTATAACAAATCCATAGTCAGCGTCTACTCGGCGTTTCTTTCTGAAGAGCGCAGTTTTGAAACGGCATAATTGGTGTAGTGGGAACGAAAATACATACGTACCTCGAGTGACGGGGGGTTTTGCCGTGTATATGAAAGCCAGGAGGACCACTGAACTGCGTTGGGGTTATTCACAATATACGGGTGTGGATCTAGGGGTACGAAACGTACTTGCTAGTCTCTTTCCGCCGCCGATGTACTGCCATACGTCTTCGGGGTTCCGGTACTGTACTGTGCGTTTTGGCCGTCCTAAATAGAAATATTGGTCAAGCTCGTAGTAAAAAAGTAAATAATAAGGGTACCATTTGCGGCGTTAGTTTGCTCATAAAACCGGTTCCCTGTTTGTACTGTGCATGAAGCTGGGTAAATGGTTTACGCGTCAATAATACGTACCTACAAGGTCTTGTCCCACATATCGAGTCTTGAGGAACGAATTAAGTCTATGATGGTCGTCTAAAGCTGGCGCAGTGTCTTACAGGTCGGAATCGTTGTAGAATTCGCGCAAAAATTGACATGAAGAAGTCTTGCCGATTACGAGGTTGTTGGCCAACTTTTGGCAGTTTCCGATCATCTTCCCGATAAGAGCCTTCCGAGAGTTACGTAACATACTGCACTTTCTAAGTAGCTGTAAGTACATACGAGCAGAATATCTACACTCAAGGCCACAACCAGAGAGAAAGAATTGAACCGGGCCGCGGCTATCTACACAGCGTTTTATCAGTTAGAAACCGTCAGGGCCACCCAACGCATCATCGTCAAGCTCTCCGCCTTGGATCTCCTTGGCTAGCTCCTTCTCGCGTTCGCGCGCTCCCTCAGCAGCAGCGAGCTCCTTTCGATGAGCGTTCAACGGATACCTCATAGCCTAAAGCCACCAATTAGTCACAACTCACTAAAAAGAACAGATCCAACCCATACCTTGATACTCTCATTATGCAGCTGCAAGCAGAACCCAATCCTGCGGGAAAATGCCTCGCTAACCTCGGGTCCATAGCCATCTTTCTGACTCGTACACTCCATCCAACCTTTCTCATGCACGATTCTACCTTCGATGACACCGTCGCGAATGGCTTTGCCCACGATATACTCTGCGTCTTCTTCCGAGTCAAGGTGGAGCTTCAAGCAGATATCGCGCAGGGAGATGCGGGAGTAGGAGAGTGAAAGACGGCGGATACCGGTCTTGATGACATTCTGACGCAGTCGCACGATGAGGGTGTAAGTTTTGTCTGCTTCAAATTGCGCCGAGTGCTTTGAGAGGGTTGTTTGGAATTGAGATAGTGAGCCTGTGCGGACGGCTGGAGGTGGAGAGGGTATTGATTTATGTCTTTGGTAGTCATGGTTTATTACGTACCTTTTACGATGTCAAAGTACGCCATGAGAGCCTTCTCAAGCACAGGGTGGCGGAAGAGACTGCGCTCAGGAATCTCACCCATGAGCATCTCCACCACGATGAATATCTTGTGAACAGCTTGGTAGAAACCAGGTGCAGTCTTCGGCTGAGCCGCACGACGGATCGCATGCTGAAGGTTCGTGTGGGCTTCACTGTAGTTGAGTTGCACAGCTTTTATACGGCCAAGGTAATAGTGGTACCGAGCGAACTGTGGGCTGCTAGCGGATTCAGGGAATGTCGTTTTGGAGACGAGCTTGTCTGCCTGATCGTAAAGGTTGTAGTGAACATAGTTGCGGAGGAGACGGTTGATGAGAGAGGCTTGTGTTTCGTCATCGTGACGGAGAGACGCAGTCTTCTGTGCAGCAAGGAAGAGTCTGGTATATAGAAATGAATAAAGAGAAGCATGAATCATTTGGGAAGACACCCACGGTCGTGCATCCGCGAGTTCACCACCAAGCTCATACGCCCTCTCGACCGTAAACCAGATCTTGGCAGCGATAGGGTCCATGCTTCTACGATTCAATGACTGCATTTTCTGCACGGTCTCGACGGCTAATCCTAGAGCCTTCTGGTACGTCGATGGTGATGTAAGGAGGAAATGCAGAATGAGCAGGCGGAGGTATATTTCCCCCTCCGGGACGGGTACAAATGCTACTGCCGGAGCAGAGTTAGTTGCGTTGGTGGAATCAACATCCATCTCGTGGTCTGTAGCAGTCCCTTCTGAAACCCATGACAGAAGAACATTCTTTTCAGGAACGTCTGGAAACGGTTGTGAGTCTCGTCATTTCTGGCAGAAGGTAATATGGACCTTTAGTGTACACTTGCTCGATAGCAGTCCTGAGAACTGTTGCATCTAAGCGTTTCCTCAAGGCAGTCAATGTACGCAGGACCCGGTGGGTGAAACGTGGTTCGAGGGTGGAGACAGCTCGCTCGATGAGAGCGATGTTGGCCTTGATTTCGGCTACAGGAGTAAGGGGGACAGGTTTGGGGTTTTCTGGCTCTTTCTTGTCATTCTTTGCATCGTTCTTGGCCTTGGTGGCGGTCGCCTTCATTTCGACGTCGGGCATGGTGATAGTGACGAGAGTACAAGATTTCCGATCTGGGTGACGCGTCCAACGCGTCTTGTGATGAGCGATGTTGTCCTGTATTTGTTATTTGAACTAATGTACTATCGTCTCGATAGCTAAGTGGTATAGCATGCGATTGCAGTTCCGCTTATCGCAGGGTCCGGTGTTCAATCCACCGTCGGGACTTTTGACGTGGGTAAATCTCCCATACATTTTTTTTCTCCTTCTCTATAGCAGACTATCGAGTCCGGATACACTGAATGTTCCTAACAACAAAGTGACAAACTTACAAGATGTCAATCATCCTACCCTAAGCTTAAGCTTAAGAGCTAACTATGTAGATATGCTTAGAGTCCCACATAACCACCAAAAAAGTCAATCATACTTCATTTCAATTCACTTAATTACTAGATAAGTGTCGACTTGCGTCGACATCACCCTTGCTTGACTGAAATAAGCCAACCTATTTTGTTCTTCATTTCAATTCACTTAATTACTAGATAAGTGTCGACTTGCGTCGACATCACCCTTGCTTGACTGAAATAAGCCAACCTATTTTGTTACTATCATTGTATGACAAACTTTGTTTGAACTTCGAAGTTTTTGTACTAAGTACTGTATGTAGGCATGCAATAGGCATGCTCACAGGCGACAGCACTAGTATATTACATAACCCATCACGGCAAAGGCCGGTTTGACGAAAAGTATAACGAATTGTGACCCTCCCAGAACTGGATGAAAAACAGAACATCTCAAGTCCCGACGGTGGTTCGAACACCGGACCCTG
>JABAJX010000209.1:0-13641 GCA_018221735.1 Termitomyces sp. K1Aa
GACTGGACAAGGGCTTGCATTAATTCTTCTTAAAGAGAATGAGATGGTGAGATTTTTGACCTAGGTTGTGGAGCTGGTGGCTGGTGTGATGGCGGACCTTGTACAACCCGGTACCAGGCGCCTCCATCAAACCGGGGTTTTCCTGATGGCCAAGGTCGAAGTGAATGCCAATTGAACACTTTCTTCTCGTAAGTACCATCTTCCTAAGGACGAAAAAAGCTCTTTATGGCGAGAGTCCCCAGATCGCTTTGTTTTATCGCCTCATCATTCCGAGCTTGAACTTTAACATGAGCCATTTTCTCGCTATATTACTTACAAGCGACTCGGCAGACTCAACCCAGGAAAAAGGTGATATATGGGCTTCTCTTGTCAAACAGGGTATCATCCGAAAGTAGGAAGTATAAATCTTAAAAGCGCGCTTTACGTGGACCAAAGTTTGCAATAAGTGCGTACCTACTAGAATAATCATGATTGGCACGAGAAGGCTTCGTCAAAGTACCTCACCGATGTTTTTTCAATATGCAAAGCTAGAAGAGCAACACAAAAGAGACACAAACGAGTTAACTTGACACATGTCGGATCGGAGTTCGGTGTCTTTCTTGCTTCCTGCCACGACCAACCTTTCTTGCTTGGCCCAGTCCCCTAGACCACTCCTTAGTACTTCTTGGCATTCTCTACCCAGCGATTCCCCTCCCCGCTCCTTACCATGCTAAGCATGTTGGCTCCATCTCCCTTGACAGCTCTCGAATCCAGCAATCTCAAAACTTGGCAAAGTCACCCGACCAGCGCAGTAAAGGTTGAGAACGTCGCTGCCCGCGGTTTGTAATTTCGCGCCTTCTGTGTCGAGCGGTCGACTAACAGATGGTGTAGAGGATAGTAGTGAGATAATTGCGTTGTTCAACGCACTTATAGGTATGCATGATGTTTCTTCTGAGCTAATGTGGAGTTTATGGCCCGCTTTTATCTTTTATCTAGGACGCGTAAAAAGCTCACGTTACTTTCAAAACGAGTTTGGCGGTCATTTAGAACTTACGTTCTATGACCAGGACTCCGCTTCGTAAGCCCAAAGTCAAAGTTTGGTTCTTACAGTTATATCAAGTAGCCTTATCCAGAAAAGCGCTGTGTATGTCAGGATACTTCATCCATGGTGCCAATTTGTATGTTGAATTTTTTTGTTATACTCGAAGATGCGCATACATCATGTTCATCGCCTTGCGTAACTCGTCTTCAACTTTCTTGAACTGATCACTGTTGGCATATTCAGACGTGTTAGCTCGATACCTGTGCCTCTCAACCAACGCTCAAAGCGACCGACCGACGACCGACGAAACTTGTACGTGCTTGGTCTACCTTTTTCTCTTACGAAGTAAGGTCTTTTTTGTATTCGATGTTTCTTGCCTGACTGCCAGTACAAGGACTGAATTCATGAACCTTTTCTCTCGATATGGGACAGTCACGCATTGCGTGATCTTGGCCACCGTTGATAACTCTTCTCGTCGCCGCGGGTTCGTCGTCATGTCGACTCATGAAGAGGCGAAACTTGCGATGGACTCTCTGACTCGAACTCAACTCAAGTGTGTTTATATAGAGAGAAAGTATATCAATACTGACCTCATTCCAGGGGACACTGCCTTGACATATCTTGGGCTGTCGTTCAACGATCTGGAGGTTGGTCTGACCGCGTGTTGCACATTAACGTTTCTCAGTTTTTTAATTAGGTTTTCTTGATGGTGGCGATCGTGCAATCCCTCTCGAGCCTAGACCAAATTCTCGCGCTCTCTCGCCTGCTTCGAATGAAGAAGATGGTGGCTCAGCAAATTCCTCCACGACATCTATCAGTACCACCGATATTCAACTCGCTTCTTTAGCTCGTAGTCTGGCTCCGACGCCTACCTTGTTTGTTCTCAATCTTCCTTCTCTTCTTTTCTCTCAGACGCAAGACATGCATCCTCTGTTATATCCTTTTGGACGCATCAAGAAGCTCAGCCTGGTCGAGACTACCTCCTCTGACGAAACTACCTCGGTTATCGTCGAATATGAGACCGCTGCTATCGCTCAAGAAGCCAAGGAGGCACTTCACGGACAGTTCTACGTCGGGCATGAAATCATTGTACATTACGTTCGCCACAAGTCTGCGCTTTTGGATCTTGCTCCAGTATCCGACACTCTCTATGATAACATGTATGCTCCTCTCGCTTATGATCCCTCTGCTTGTCAATCTTTGCTTGGACCCGCCAACTCGCACTCTGGCTTTTATCAAGGACAACGCTTCAACAGTAACTTTCAATACTCTGGATTCCGCGCGCCACACCCTCCATCTGGTTACAGCTTTCGACAACGTCACATTCTGGCGTCCAGTCCCGTCAATTCTAGGTGAGGCAGATCGCCTTTGCGAATGTAGAGTGTACTTATCTGTCCAAGATTCAATACCGATCTGGCTCCCAATTCTTGCTCTTGGGCTCAATATTCCAATACAGCAAGCAACTCTACGCCCCGTGGACTTTTTGTATAGATACTACTTTCATGTTTGGATGTTTTTTTGGCGCTATGTTTCCTTTTCGCGGCTGGCAGGCTCAGTATGATATTGTCCATAGACACGTAGACACATAGACGAACATTACTATTCCAGTCACCAGTGTATTACTAGTATTGTTAGAACATTCTTATAATTGGATTCTTTGGTGGCCACTGGCAGTAAGCCTTGAAAAATCGTACACACCGGATCGAGCAACTAAGCGAGTCGGAACTTCGGTACTTTATGTAAAGGCAAGATCATAACTGGTAAGGCCTTGGAAACGAAGCAGTGCATTGTGATGACGATGGTTGAAACGTTTTTTTTGGTGGTTCTACATATGCACCATATGTTTCATAGCTCCTGATCTGTATGTTGTGATGCCATCAGTGCCATGATCACCCACTTGACGCCCCTGAGCCTGCGTTGACAACACCGCTTTCTTCGACTTTCATGTTTACCAAAATGATCCAAGAAAGATCCGGTATATTTAGCGTTTGCGCCGCATCGCAAATCCCGTTTTTCCCCCCCCGTCTCTCGCTGTCGGTCGATTTCCATGTATTCTTCCCTGGCAGTGATGCTTCTTGCCTTTGCTATTGGGGCGAACGCTCAGTCCCAAATTGTTTGGTGCGCATCAGAGTCGATATTGGAGGTGGAAAAGCATTGACATTTCAAGTTGTTTATCCATCTAGCAATTCGAAAACTAAGTGCCCATCACGATTTCCCTGCTGCAGTACGTGTCTTAACACGTTTTCAAACACCTTAAACTTCACGAACTTCACGCGTCAATCGTAGGTGAATTTGGATACTGTAGTACAGATTCTGTACGCTCCGTCACCATCCTTGCGCTGTTGTTGTCTGTGGTTTGATACATAACTTCTAGTATTGTCTGGGAGGATGCAACCCACTATGGTCTGCTTCCATTAGCTCATGCAGACCAAACCCCATTTGTCAAGACGCAAATGTATGTGTCTTCATAGAGAGTAATTACCCGGTAATTGTTGAAGCTCATTATGATGCGACAGTTGATCTTTTCCGACTTTAATCGTGTCCAAAATGTGTCCATATATGATGGAGATGCTTCTGGATATGGTGTGTCCAGACCGTTGCTACCCGTGGAGTGTGGTCCTCACCCATGCCTTGCAGATTGGGTCCTAAATACGGGTAGAATCATCAACACTAACTCCTCTGGTGGTGACATGATCATGACTCTGGACGAAAAGGGTGGAACGCGCCTTTCTTCTACTCGCTACGTCCACTACGGAAAAATCACCGCTCGAAGTGAGTCACCACTTACTGCATCTGGGCAGATACTCTCAATTTATGGTCATCCAGTGAAAACAAGTCGATGGGCAGGTGTCGTTACCG
This sequence comes from Termitomyces sp. K1Aa, assembly GCA_018221735.1. Lineage (NCBI taxonomy): Eukaryota > Fungi > Basidiomycota > Agaricomycetes > Agaricales > Lyophyllaceae > Termitomyces > Termitomyces sp. K1Aa. The sequence continues at coordinate 3,881 of JABAJX010000209.1, forward strand.
CCTTCATCATGATGAGCGACGTTAGAGATGAGATAGACTGGGAGTGGCCGGGCGCTGCAGTCACAGAGGGTCAAACAAATTATTTTTGGCAGGGTTATGTCCGTACGTCCCGTTCTGCTATCTGCCATGAATTCGTGATTTGATATGAGAGACCTTCTCAGCAAATGAAACCAGTGATGGTCATGTAGAGACGGGGCTTACGGATACGTACGAGAATTTTCATGACTATACAGTAAATTCAAAGCTCTTGTGTCCGTCATATTTGGTCCATCGTTGACGTACCTTTGATACAGATTGATTGGCAACCCAAGACATTGACATGGTCTATCGACGGGAAAATAGTACGGACACTGAGCGAGGCAGATACCGTTGACAAACACGGTGTTAGTCATTTTCCCAATACACCTTCGCGGATCGAGTTATCGTATGTGCCATAGCAGCGCGGTCGTTAAACCAATGTTTACTTCTTGCATTCTAGTATCTGGCCTGCGGGTATCGATGGTATGGCTCTCGGCACAATCCAATGGGGAGGAGGTTTGCATTTGTCCAGCTACCATTATGCAAGTTGTCGCTAATTCTTTTAATTTTATCCGGTAGGCATGATCAAATGGGATGACCCAGACTACTTAGCAGCTGGACATTTTTTCGCTATCGTACGATCGGTTACTATCGAATGTAGTGACTCAACGGAACGCAGAATTGGCGTGACTGCGTATACATATGGCTCGAATACATCCTCTCTAACACCTGGGATCAAGCTGGTTAACGCGTCCACGGTCCTTTCAGCAGCAGGCAATGGTGCCATTGCCAACGTGTGCGAGAGTCATTCCTTTCGTGTCGCGATAACTATTGCGGTTGGATTGATCGTTGCTTTGATGCTTTAAGCTAAGTTGTTTATCTAGCTCTCGTCCGTCCCTACGTCACAATCTACATTATATTAATGTTAACCGCATAATCTATAGAGCATCGAGTCCTATTGTATAGCAATCCTTGATATTATTAGGATTGATCTAGGAAAGAGAGCATAACAATACATCAGGTATTACAGAGGTTTCCATGGAATGATTACATGAAAACGTGGACAAATAAAGATACGAAACAGCAATGTCGAATGACAGTGATTACATAACTTTGCCCTACTATAGGTCAAGGGGTGGCGGGACACTCGCCCTCCATACTTCAATCAAACTCTTCAAATTCTTTGAGCAACTCCTCCGTCTCCCTCCTGATAGCATCCAGAACGTCCTTCTGGGCCCACATTGTCGTAAATAGAACGTCACCGTCAATATCCTGATTCTGGGGGATTGGTAGCAGATTTCCATACCCCATGAAGCTCTGGACTGTACGTATTCGCTTATATGTGGCGTGAGCCAATGTCACCGACTTGATTTTCGTCGTAGTCGCCATGCTATCCACCCCCTTGGCTTCTTTACCGGGTGAGATGGCGCGCCCAAAGGCGGACACTGCGGATATGGGGCCGAGATGGACAATCTTGGGGCTTGCCAGTGAGTTGTCACGAGGCGAGACAGCACGAGGCGAGACAGGGTTATATCCTTTATGCGCTGGCTGCCTGCCCGCCTCAGACGAAACGGAGGGGACGTTAGATAGATATTGTGGTGAGGATTGTGATGCACCCAGGAGGGGTGATGAGCCAGAAGATGCAGGTGACAACATTCCCGAAGTATGTCGTCTTGGCTTAGTGAAGACAGATGACAACATACGCTGGCCATGTGGATCACTCGTTTGATGTCGAAGGTCACGATCTAGCTCGACTAGTTTCTCCATCACGAAGAGCCTCATTTGGAGAACCAAAGGGTTACGATGTACACAAAGGATTTCCAGGAATGACCAGAGGGAGTAATCGATTACTCGGGGATAAGCGAAGGATCGCGGATGAAGCATAGTAGATAAGGAGTTGTCTGAGGTCGAGAGTTGAAACGGGTCGATCTGGACACTAGATCGTGGTGAATGTGTAGGGGATGGTAAGGGCGACTTGTCGCTGTTATTGGTAGCAAAACTTGCACTTCCGCCTGCTAGGATCTCAACCAGGAAGGCACCCAGTCTGGGCCATATACCAGGAATACGGGAAGATATCTCTGACGCAGAACGGACTATAATAACCTTGATAATTTGCAACGCAATGAGGAAGGAGGTAAGGGGAGATCGCTTGAGGTCATTTGACCGATGTTTTTCGTAAGATTTTGACCTTTCCAAAGGACGCATTGTTGTTCTGCACGTGGACATCGTGAACGACAATAAACGAATCCATGCCCTTCCAATTGCATCTCGATCCCATGCTTCGGATCGGCCATCTTGATGAAGGATTGCTTCTGTCTTGAGTGAAAGGGCGAGAGGCAGCACAACTCCAGCAAGGTAATCATATGAGGGGATGCGCTTCTCAACCTCTGCTATTACATTGGCACCTCGAAGGAAAACACTCTGAGATATGAGTGCGACAATGCTGAGGCGACTTGGCAGAGACATTAAAATGTTCGTTGACGCTGCCGTTTCACAGGAGGATAAGGCAGGCACACATACGGATGAGACCACAGTACGTGAGAATTCAGGTTGATTGAAATACGTTGAATTGGCCGCAAGATCCGAGATGGTTTGGAATGTACTCGAAAAGTCCACGACGGGACCATAATTCGTGATCAAAGGCCCAAGCTCTTCGAGGAACGTCATCACGACTTTCAGGGGTGGTGGACTTTCCCGGATGAATGAAGCACGAATAAAATTTGGTATGAAGTCGGAAATTCCATGATTGATGTCCATAGGGACTTCTTTGAGCATCGTTTTGATCAGTTCAGTTGTGCGGAGCATAGCAGCTGAGGAGAGTAAACCACCAACACGAACGAACGAGATGACCAGAGCCAAGTAGTCCAATCGCATAGTCATAATGTTGCTTGCCGACCGCGACTTTTCCAGTAAACGGTTCTCCAGTATATTCTCCGGCGAAGAAAAAAGTGTGTCTTCGCTCAAGTCGGAGGCTTTGAGTTTGACAGAGGTCTTCATCAGAAGGACAGCCAAGGCATCAATTCCACCTTGCAGAACCGTCCTCGTTTTTGAAGAGGCATGATATAAGTGTGGAGCTAGGGCACGCAAGAGATGCAGAAAATGTTCAGCTCGGACGATGGAAGAATCATGAGCAATGACAGTGAGAAAAAGGCGGACAAAATCGTCCATACCGAGGCGACTGGCTTCGTACTCCTCAGCTAATTCGAGGACGAGGTGTTGATTTTCAGCTATGGCTTGCTTTCGTCGTAGGAGGGTCAAGAATGTTTGAGGCTTTTCTTCGGCATTGTTCATGATGAGAGCCTCGCGAAGTTCCTGAACTTTGTTTGCATTATGGATCCCAGCCGCGTCCGGGGTCGAAGGGAGCACGCCTTTTCGGAGAGCGAAAAAAAGGTCGTATATGCTCCTCACGAGTGGCTCAAGATCAATGTGCGGCAAGGCGGTAACATGAGCCAATATATCTAGCGTCTGAAACACAAAAGACTCTTGGTGAAGAGCATGGAAACGATTCGCTCCGTACTCTATAGCTAGCTTGATACCCGGATGGCCCTGAGATTCTGTGTAAACCTTGAGAAGTGCTGGCATGAAGAGGGCATAGCCACCACCAGAGGTGAAAAGCCGATGAAACCGAGTGCTAGCAACCATTAGTGCTATGACATCGAGTTAGGAACAGTCGTTTTTCTGGCAAAGAATCGACTTACCTATGATGACTTGACTGACGACACCAATATCATCGCCATGCGCGAGAAGAATACGATTTAAGCCATCAACAAGGACAGCCAATTCGTTACGGTCATTTAAGTGACGAGACATGGAGCGGAAAACTTGAGCAACAAGCAGCACATGACTCCGAGAAAGCATCAGGGACAGACTTGTCAGGATAGGACTGACTCTTCCTTTTTTTCCTCTAAAAGGTACGAAATCAGCTAGTTCTAACGAGGATTGATCCATTGGACTCGTCGTTGGGAGCTCCAGACGTGACATGCTCTTCCTTACGAGCTGCACATCATGACGGTTCCTCTTCAACATCGCTAAGAGCAGCATGTTTTGCGAGACGCGGATGGTCGTTATTGACACCAGATCTGACGGTAAATTCTCAGATGGATCACCGAAAAACTCAAGTCTTCTAGGAAACATAGGCCCTGGAGGGGCGGAAGAAGTGAACCAGAGGGATCCCGACGGGATGAGAAAGGATTCAATCTTCGCTCGTCGAATGTCACGTATGGACAGGCCGCTGACTTGCGTGACAAGGCGTGTCAAAATCGGAAGAGCATGGGCAAAGTCCTGTAGAGCGTCAACTTCATCTGGTTGGCGACTTGCCCATTTCAAAAATCCTGCCACATTGTTGAACAAATAGTGCGACATGGGAAATGGCAAGACTCTTTGGACATGGAGGAAGGTATTGAGTGTTATGACAGCAGACTGAATATCCTTCTGCTCCCCTGCAAATAGGTCCAGCACCGGACGGCTTATTAGAGTAGGATCGTTGCGCATTATATCGAGCATCGTTGATCCAGCGGCGGATGAAACCGCCAAGTTAGAATCGAAGACCAATGATGCCAGACGAGGAAAAACAAGGGTCAGGGATGGAACAAAAACGGCTCTTCGCTTCGATGTATGGATAGGACCACCAGTAGTCGAGTTACGCCGCAGCAAGCTGGTCTCATCGACCTTTTCTCCCGTCAAGGGAGTCAAGGATCCCATATTGAACATCGACGGGGAAGGAGGTGGGGCGACGTCTGGGCCGATGTTCTCCAGACGATCCAATTGTTGTGACGATAGAAGGGATACTGGGACTTTGATCCATTCTTGATATTGATCAATCGGGGCATCGTCGTTATTCCACCCAATTTCGACCAAACGCTTTTTCAACTCGGCAGGCAGGTCATCTTTCGTATCGTCAGGATCATCCTCTCGGATGTACACAGTCGAGCCGATGTCAGTAGAGATAAAAGCAAGTGGTCCTCGGGCTACTTTAAAAGGACGCCGCGCACGATCCGCAATGACATGTTGTGATATGATTTGATACCGCCAATTGAAGAGAATAGCAATCTTGTGTACAGCACTGAGCCTTGTAACGTCATCAGAGCTTATTGTATGTCAGAAGACATTCGCAGCAGCAGATGACGGTCTTTACCTCTGCAAATCAACTTCAATAACAGCTAAGAGGTCCAGAGGTGTCTTCTCGGCGCACTGCATAACGAGAAAACACACCTGTTCGACTTCAGCTTAGTATGAAGAAGCCAAGGACCAGAAGCACATACCGCGGCGGTCAGGGAAGCATCCCCGTCATCCTGAAGTAGGCTCCAAAGGCATGGGCCAAGGCGGCGGTATTCAGTTGGTGTCAAGAGCGTCGACATCGTGACTAATAATTTCATGGCCTTTCCCATAAAGCCTTTTGATATTGAAGTCATCAAAGAGTCCCTTTGAGCAAATATGGCCATCAAGTCAGCTGAGGCTCCTGGGGTATCACTGTCTACTGATCGTGTCCTTTGCAGTGACTTGGAGAGAACGATCGTACTTCGCCGCTGAGGTATCAACTGAGCAGATCAAAGGATAAAGAAAACCCAAATTACCTGAGCCATGGATCGAAGGCCATCTTGTGCAGCTGCATACAACCCCTGTATCTGGTTGATTGTACTGTGTTCTTCATCCTCGGAATCGGGACTAATCCCATTGCCTGCGTAGATATCGATACACCATCTGACAGTTTGAGCGAGCCACGCGGCACTGAGAATTGTTGTATTTTAAAACACCTGGGTCGGTTATCATTCCACTCACGGTTTCAGAGAACGGGTAAGCAGCCTCATCCCTCTCAAGAGAACAGAGAATAGTAGACGCTGGGATGGGGCCAATAACGTGGTGCGTTCCTAGAGTTCTTTTATGTAATAACATGTTAATAGTAAAGTCAAGGAACTCACCCTGGCCTCGAGCAGAATAGCAAGTCGTGCTTCTAGAGCTGTAACGAATTTAACCGTTTCAGCTAGCGGACTATCATGGTGCTATGGGAAACCAAAATTCCGTTAGCTCAACTATAACATCACTTAAGACGAGGGAAACTAACGGAAGAGGCCTTCTCATGACGTGCGCCTTGTATAAAAGCAATCAACTCCAACATAATCACAGCTTGCCCGAGTCTCGGTTTTGTCCACGTCTTATGCTGCATTTCAGGGGCTTTCTTTCCGCCATCACTCATCAATGCTACAGACACCATCTCCGCGTCACGTACCCAGAAGTCGGGAAGAAATTTGGAGGCAATGCCAATGACACAGAGGTGGTTGGCAACGGTGACTTCTTTCGACGAAGCGGCACATAAGAAGAGAGGTTTGTAGAAGACTTGAGGGTACGATCGTGCAATGGTGTCCAGTAGGTTAGTAAGCGGGATGCAAGGGAACGATGGTGGTCCCTCGACGAGTCTCTGTTGTTCCGTTCCCTTAGCAGGTTCAATGCTGGCAAAAGGAGACAAACTTACGTCGTACAAGAGCGGCAATGCGTAAGTCACCATAGGCTTTCTGACCTCTTCAGGAAGAAGTCTGACCAAGGCTGCAAGTTTGGAGATGATGTCCGGCCACGTGCCCTTGGATAGCTAGACTATGGGTTAACATGCAAATGTTAAACGGAAAAAATTGGGTGCTGACAAAGTCCTGAAGGGTTGTATCGAGATGAGTCTTCCAGACCGAAGATCCACGATACCATGCATGTACCAACGACAACCCCCATTGCGTCGTTTCTCTGACCTTATCAATGCAAATAAGTTCAAGAACAGCGTTGACGATGTTGATTCTCGCTTCCGGCTTGACGGCATTGCCCAATATGTCCATGTCAGGTATGAATCTATCCTGAATCAGCTTGGCAGCAAGCTGAGCTCGTTGCAACGATGCCCTTTGGTCTAAAGGCACGGAAAGGATATTCAACAAAGCCTGGCTAAGGGCGTTCAGGGTGCGAGCGTATATTGCGGAGAGCAAAGACGTCTTTGTTGGGCTCTTGATCCAGTATTTCTGGGGACTAGAGGTGAGACGTTTAACCAAATGTTTGTTAAATCCTTTACCTCAACGTGCTGGAACAACCATACACGACCGTCGTTCGTGCAATCTCTCAAACACTGCGACAGAGCTTCCAGAAGAATAGCCTCTCGAATAACATTCTGGTCGTCCTCCGCAGAAGAAGTTGCATTGTACTCTCCCTGAACCAAGTCTGCTTCCAGCTCACCACAACAGCCATCACGGATTTTCAATATTAAATCCATCAAGAAAGGAACTTCCTCTTGAACATCCATGGAGTTGGATAAGGGTCGAAGATGAGGGAGAAGGGAGAAAAGACCTTGGGCTAGCGTTCGAAAACATTGCGGTGTAGATATAGCATAGTTATTGTCCGTGGGTATGATCAGTCCCCAAAGGATACTCAAAATACGTGTTCTCATCATGCCCGGGGGAATGGTTGCCGCTTTACAACACCAGAGATAACGCTCGACACCTTTTCCCTACACAGATGTTCCGCTAGATGAAGGAAGAACAGATACAGTGTGGTAGAAAATTTACCTCGTTATCCGGTGTCCAGGACTGCGTAATCATATCGAAAGCTTCGACCGCATTCCATCTTTCCTCGTCCAGTTGGGAACTGGCGTCCATAGAGAGAAACGGGGTTAAAAGAGTAGACAAAACGAGAGACTCATGGGGCAGGGCCGGTAAAGTCGCTCTTCTCTCCCTCAAAGGAGTCGCATGATGTAACAATAGCTGGTAAAGCGGTTTCACGGAAGGAATGGTGCGATAGGTCGTCAGGGATTGAAGCGACTGGGGGCGACGTAAATCAAGTTTTTTGTGCACAGGTGGATGGCGTTCTACGGTCGAAGTACCGTCCGACGCGAGAGAATTGTTAGACATAAACGGAAGATACATTGAGGACCCGGTCGTGTTCGAATCGAATTTTACTTTCTGTGGTTCACCCATCCTTATTGACCAACAAACTTTCTCGAATTCCTGGGATATTTTAATTTTACGAGTTTCGTCGGCCGCCTGTCGAGCATGTTCCACGACATTGCGAAAACCCAAGCGTGCTAAACGAAAAGGCTTCTGTACTGGTGTCTGGCTTCTGCTTGGAAGAGGGAGTGTTTGGGAGACAACGGAAGCCGTCTCAGATATTGGGGGAGTGTTTGAACGAGTAGAAACGGGGAGTACATGTTGGCGCAATTGTTCCCATCGTTTTCGGGACGATGACGCGGGCAGGGTCGCGTCGGGAGTAATCGACCTCAGTGGTGCTAGTTTCCGCTTTCGTTCAGGGATAGGACTTGATGCTCGTGAGCTTTCATCAGGAGATTCAGACAAATCAATGCCTGTCCATGTTTCCTGAGAAGATCCTGCAGTTTTGCCTTTGAATTCCTCGTCATCAATAATTTGCTGTAGAGTGGGAGGTTTCGAGGGCTGAGGGAGAGATTGGGAAGCCTCAAGTGAAGGAGAAGAAGAGCGGCTTGGATTATCAAGAGAAAACAAACGTCGGGGATACTTCTTGCCTTGACTCAGAGCCATATAGTGATGGCAAGAGAAGTCTGCATTGAACAGCGACCATGACCGTAATGATACACAAATAGTACACAATAGTCACGCATCCATTTTTGGTTGGTACTAGGCGACGCACGCGTGCATGGCTTGCACGCGTCTAGCCACGAGGGCCTCAATCTTGCAAAGAAGAGGCTCTGATGTAAGCTCTCTTCTGATCCAAGCTATGTGGTATGGGAAGAGCTTGCGACAAAGTATCGAACTATTTTTGAAGACTTGACAAGCTTGACAACTCACCGATTTTGAGCAGTCGTTAGCGGTGCTTGACATCGCGGCCCGCCTGTACACGCCTGTACACGCCAAATCGGTGAACATATGAAGCCCAAGCCAGGAAGAAATCATCGCACGAAAGGCCGTCATCGGTTCGACAACGGTCCTACATATCGCCACGGGTACGATTTTTTGTCCACTCCTCTAAATGTTACCCCTATTCTGACTCCTCATCGAGGCAAGGCTGCAAGAGCAGAATTTTCAGCCTCTTGCCAGTGTTTAGAGATTAGGGGCCAACTTTAAATCTAAGGCAAGCTAACAATCATGAGCCAACAAAGACCTAGTATGAAAAAGTAAAAAACGACAGCTGACAACTGACATGAGATACTTAGGAGGATGACAAGCAAAGTTAGAAAAACGTTGGACTCATACCAGAGAAACTCGATCCATACGAATCACGCTCTTCTGCACATAAGTACTAAAAATGATGGGCATTGAATTTCCCGGAGTTGAGTCTACAGAAATCTAGGGATTGGGAGAAAAAGAAAAAGAAATGAAAAACACTTCCATAGTGTGATACTCAGACAAGATTAAAAGCCAGTCATTGAGGATGGTCCTGTGCCTCGCGATTCCATGCCCACATTGCAGGTTTTATGGAACAGTCGCAGCGTATACTAACTACTATGACACTGACAGAAAGGGTTATGCTGCCAGTGTCCTAGCCTAGATTGCGACAAGCTTTCGGCAGGTATAACCTAGACCGGTGACCGATCCCTCTACGGAGACAAGCTCGAGTAGAGGGACCGGTACAACTGAGTTTGAATTTCCGTGTGACCGCAAATTGATCGAAAATTGTGTAAAAATAGATACGGATATTTCCTACCTTCCTAAAATGAAAATGGTATCCATACGCAGTGCCCACCGTTTCACGACATTTCTCTAAGTGTATTCCTCATCTATGGCCGCATACAATGTCTTGACACT
>JABAJX010000210.1:0-13594 GCA_018221735.1 Termitomyces sp. K1Aa
ATGTATGTCCAAAATATTTGCCTAAGCGCCGGTGTGAAGAGGTCAACCCTGACACTAGTATTGACATAGTGTTGGCTTTCAGATTGAAAACAAAAAGACGGTTCTGAGGCCTGACCTCGACGGGCACAAGATCTATCATACGCAATACCAAATCAGAATATCTTCGATCTTCGGATTATCTACTTAACCGTGCGTTTCAGACTTGATACTGCCAGAATTTGATCTGATGGCGCTTCCACGAAGTTCGTATGTATATACATACATACATACATACTCATGCAGCCTACCTACCTGCATCATTGTAAACACATCTTGATCCTATGCATCAACCTCCTACATGTGCTCCGATGATCACAATTTATTTTAAAGGCATCCCCATCATTGCGCGGGTACGTAGTCCTTTAAAATGTCTTTCGACAGAAGAAATTTAGGACACATTGTCACCCCTTCATCTCCTGGAACGGCCATTACAAGCCCTGAACATGGACATGGACGAGGCGGAAAAAGAGAAATTCGTCGAGTTGTATCGGGCTGGCCTGATCCCTTTACATGCTTGTCGTACGCGAAGAAACTCCTTTTCACTACCGTGCTAGTATTCTGATCTATACTCGATACATAGTTGTGGGCCTAGTCTGGATCTTTCACGATTATTGTGAGCATCATGATATTATCAGCTGCTTCATCATGGTTTACTTGTAAAAGTTATAACTCTCGAAAACGAGGTATGTGACGCTCTCGTGGCGGCACAATATGCTTATAGGGATCCGATCTATAACCTATGCTCATCATAAGGTGTGCTACATCTGGGTCAGTTTTATATCCCATCCTTGGAGAATATACTATGAACCTCGCTCGTCCTTTCACCAGTCCCAGAAGCGTAGCGTCAACAAAGTCTTGTTTCTGTGGGTGAGTACGAAGTCCTCAGTGTTTCCCAGGTATTGAGCGACTGGTCAGATTCGATATTATAGGTTCGTGTGGTGTAAATATCGTTGCACACGATACTGATCGAGGCAGAATCACATCAGCCTTGCATTGGTTGCCTTCGATGTCGCCCAAATACATGTTTTTAACAGGCCAGGAGTCCCTTCCGAGTTCCTGTAAGAACTCAATTCTTCAAAGCATGAGTCTGTGCTTTTTACACGCTTGTTCTCTAGGTGTGTAGTTATGGACCCTGTTACGCGGCTGGCGGGTGCAATCGCTCTTTGGTCTATTGAGATCATTATGCAATTGCGTGTCTATGCACTTTACAGATGTTCTCGCAGCGTACGTCTTGATCGCATTTACATGATTACCTTTCACCTCGTCGTCCAGATCGCATATCTGAACGGATTTCTCTTCCTGTGTTCGATTGCAGGGTTCCTTTGGGTCTTAATCCACAATACACAGAAACACTTCGCTCTTATTGCTGATATTGTGGAGCTACCATTGCCCGGCTGTCCCACGGTTCATAGCGGTCTCGAGTGGCTGCAATGGATTCCTGCAACAGCCTTTGAGGGGCTCCTTTTTGGATTTGCTTTGTTGAAAACTGTGAAGTCCTCTGCTGGGAGAGTCTTCATGGGTGTTAAGGTGTCTTTGTACGAACTTGTTGTGAGGGACAATCTACTCTATTTCTTCTTGTGGGTGTCAAAGTGCCTTTCACACATACCTAATACTTCACGAGTCACGACGTTTGTTAGCATCGGTATCTTACTGATTTGTAACAATCTAATGGTAGTGGTGAGTCTAAACTGAGGATCCCCACTATGATTGATTGATCCAAGACAATACAGGGAGTCACTCATATACCTTGGTTCAGTTATAGGTATTTTGAACTTTTGTACCTGTTAGATTGACTACTTATCCCTTATTCCTTTGACTATAGTCCATTCCACGCTGCTATGGGAATCCTGACTACCCGGATGCTCCCCAACATTCATAAGGCTGTTGCCCAAGAGGTAGATTCCACGCTTGTCGTACAGAGAGCCCACAGGGAAATATCATAGAATGTTTTGTCGAAGTGTATCAGCGGTGCTTTTCTGTCACGAGTCAAGATAGATGGACACTTTGTCGACCATGATTCGCTTGTTGTTACGCTTGGATCGAAGTTGAACTTCCCCTAACATGTCCATGCCAGATTTCAATAAATACCTTACAAGGCAGGATGCTGATCTACCCCAGTCATTAAATTCTTGGAAACACCTGAGCCATCGTCCTTCATTCCATGCGCATAACCTCAACCACTCGAGGTCCGACACAGATTTCCTTAGCCATATCCAGATCGCGACGATGACGAAATCGGGATAAGTTATTGTATCTCGAACCAGAAAGCATCCTTCTGTGTCCGACCCAAAGAACTCCACCAGAGAAGACATGTTTTTCTCTAGATTCTTCCAGGTTGCTTCCCTTACCAAACCCATCAACTGAAGGTTTTCCCACCTCGATTTCAATAGCACCTCCATCTGGGATCGAAAGGGGCCAAGATCTTGGAAGCTTGGTGCGAGCCAGCTGGTACAAGAAAAGTGATCCTCCAACCACAGTGAGCTGCTCAACAACAAACTTGTTGAAGTGAGGCTCCACGTCTCGAATATTGATTGTGTTGGTGAAGGGTATTGTCGTTCGAGATATTGTAGGATGTGGAAGGAGTCTGAAACAGCGGTGAGTGTGACAGCAGAAAACGTATAGTCAAGAATGGCGGGAAGAGTATATAATGGCTCTGCGAGAAGCCATGGGAACCGAACCGCCTGTGTGTACAGAGTCACTTGCGGCATCTTTCCGTTACATCCCAAAAGTTAAACATGACACCCAAGATCACTTCGCCACACACTAGTTTTCTCGGACTCCCACTTATTCACTTCGTACGCGCAGATCCCTGAGCAAAGCCTGATCGGAGGGTTTTGTGCCTGTTTGGAATATCTCGAGGGAAGTACATTCCTCTTCAATATCGACTGTTGACACCCCAACAAGTTTGGTAGTGAAAGCCTCGAAAATTTAGATAGAGTATGTTGAGGGTGGCCTAACTCTCCAGGTGTAAGGGAAAACGGGAGTCCCGGCCGCAGTGGGAATGTCAAGAAAGACGATCTCCGTTTGAGGCATTGTTGGCCACCACCAGCACAAGGCAAGGTCAAAAGGTTAGAGTATACAGGTGATATCGGACTGTTGTCCTCCGAACCATCTGGGATATTCTGCTCCTAATCAAATCAGTCATGATGCATGAGGAGTAGACTGGTAACCAGCCCATCGGTCACCGGCCTACATGAGGAGGGCCTCAATAGACATTTTGCAACGGCAAATCCCGATCATCGAGTATAAACCTGCTCCTTCATCTATTCAGTGTTTATTGTGCTTTGGATTCCAGGGCTTGATCTTTTCTCGCGTATCTTCAGGCAGACTTGTCAGACCTCACTCCATCGCAGCTACGCCTAAGCCATCACTGCATATTCTACGAGTCATTAGCAAAGCATCAGTATCCGTCCAAAATGAACAGCGCGTGCCTTCAATACTGACTATTATCCTAATCAAGGATACCCAATCTTTAACATCAGTAGCCGCACAGCGGCACACTTCTCAAAACATGATCACGATGCCCAATGAGGGCATAAATGACACAATGTAGACTGGCTCCCGGTTGATAATTTGAGTAAGCTGTGCTCCTTGACCATCTACGATGATTTTTTTGACCTGTTCCTTCCTCAGTCTGGAAGTCAGGAGGAGTGCTATAATGCGCAAAGTCACAGCGAAGGTCGTGCCTTCACCCGGAGTAGTCTAACAAGGAAGGGGTTTCGTACTCATACCCAAAACCGTTGTGAAGCGCAAGCCGGCGGTACTAGCACTTGACTGATCTGAGAGGACGTTTTCAGCCTTCTTGTGGATGAACCATGACCATTTAGCAAGGAGCTGCCGACCGTACCACTCCGGTCCGAAACCAATTACACATTGAATGTATCATGACTTGGCTTCATATCGAAGACGGACCGCTTCTAGGAACGAAGCACACCACGTCTTTTGAACCAGCGGCCCGTCCCATCACGGGGTTCTATTCCCAATCTCCAACTCGCGTTTTTAACAGCCAGTGTGAGCTTGTTCGCAATTCCAAAATATGCTACTACTATTGATATTTGCGGTACTATTTTCTGTTTTACTGTCTCCCTCTATCGTTTCGGTCTCAGCCCGCCCCGCATCCTATGCAGTCTGGGCCGCTGACTCCGCTATAGCGAGAGGGCAAGGCAACGGGCTCGGTTCCTCTGGCAAGCCTACGGTTTCATACGAACACGGGGAATTCCAGACAGGACTTCGGAGGCTGTATGAGTTGACAGGAAATGAGACGTATTTTGATTATATTGTACAGGGTGTTGGGGAGATTGTATCGGATAATGGGAGTATTTCTGGAGATTATTCGTGAGTAATTTTTCTGTGGGGTAGATTATGTTAATGTTGAGATTGTGTTTTCTAGCTTCAACGACTTTTCGTTAGACCCCGTTAGGTTCGCTCATTCTCGCGATGATACTGAAAATGCACTAACAAACCTTTTATAGAACTGGCCCAACTTTCTTATACCTGTAACCATCTCTATTACATTTGATTGAAGTGCGTAACTGATCCCGGCTGAACAACCATAGGTACGAGCAAACGGGACTGGCAAAATACAAAACTGCTGCAGACACGTTCAGGCGTCAACTCGATGAGCATCCGCGTACAACACAAGGACAGTTTTGGCACAAGCTGAGGTACCCTAATCAAGGTGTGTAAAGTCCTTGTTAATGCGAATGACGATTACCTACGTAGATTTGTGCAGGCTGGTTGGATGGAATATACATGGGCGAGCTATTCTATGCCCAATACACCACTATGTTCGAACCGACTAACCAAACAGCTTGGAGTATGTCTTTTCCTTCTACTATCAGAGTCTCTGAACCCCGAGTCCTGACACCAAACCTCATAGATGACATTACATCCCAATTCCACCTTATGTTCAACAATACCCTACAGAACGCCACAGCTCCCAACACAACAGAACTCCTCTATCATGGGTATGACCACTCTCACGTTGCGATTTGGGCTTCCGCAGATCGTGGGCACTCGCCCGAGGTATGGGATCGTGCGGTGGGGTGGTATGCGATGGCCCTAGTCGATGTCCTTGATATCATCTCTTCACTTTCTTCCTCTTCTGCCCTCAACAAACTAAGAACGGAGCTCCTGTCAATTATGGCATCACTGTTCCCAAAAATACGAGATGCAGCAGATGAAGAGAGCGGCGTGTGGTGGCTTGTTATGACACAGCCTGGGAGGGCAGGGAATTATTTCGAGAGCAGTGGGGCTGCGATGTTTGTTTATGCATTGTTGAGAGGTGTGAGGATGGGGTATATTGTGGATAATCCAGATGGGAGGGGGAGTCTGGTGGAAGCGGCGAAGAAGGCATATGGGTACGCCGTGGAAAATTGGGTGGTTGATAATGGGGATGGGACGATGGGGTGGGAGGGGACGGTTGTGGTGAGTTCTTTTTCCTATGAGTGGAAAGTTCGTTAATCGACGATAATAGGTCGGGAGTTTAGATACCACTGGCGACTTTGATGTACGTGCTTTGCTATTTCCCCCCTTCTAGACGGTAGATTAATAATGACGCCCTGAATAGTACTACATCAGCCAGGCAGTCGACTTGAACGACCTCAAAGGTCTCGCTGCATTCGTTCTCGCAAGCTTGGAGTTCGAGATGCTGTGACACTCGGTTGGCCACACTCAACACTGGAAAAGATTGTATGCTCGTTGTTGGGATATGTCTCGATATGTCTACTTGTAGTCATTTACAGTTGAAGAATCTGTTGATAGTCCAATTTTACTGCAAACTATGTTATGCATTATGACGGTGCCAGAGCTCATAATTCATTCTTACCACTTTTGTTGGACAATTTATCCCCTCACTGCACTCGTGCTCACAACGAGGACCATAAGTGCATACGCGTGGATGGGACGGTGGGTGGAACGCGGGGGCCCGGCAAGAGCGTTACAGTGAGCCAATCAGATAAGATCAGATCCGGAACAAATCCTCTCCAGATGGACCACTCCAGTCCATCTCATTCTTTCGAGTTCATCATTGTCAACGGATTGTACAGACCCACTGCCATTTTTTTATACAAGTCACGGGCATCTCACCCTCTTTCAATGACTACTAGGACAGGTAAGCCGACTTTCATCATCAGCTTCAATGTAGTTGATTATATCTCCAACGTCCTCAATAAAACAGCTCACCATTGACGTGAACATACTGCCCCACTGGCTTTCCCATGGTCAACGGATATCAATATCGGACCTCTGTCCACCAGCTCCTGCAACCCCGCCCTCATTGGTGTTATCCCTGCAAACCACAAAAATGCCCTCGCCAAGTTCTCTCTTTCAAAATCTTTGGCACGTTCTCAGCGAATGTTCCTTTCGTGATTGAGATGAACATCCAGGCCGTGGAGACCGGTTTCACTGCCAATGCTGCTATTTCAGCAAACAAACATCGACACTGTCACATTGGGTGTTGTTGAGCAGGTCATCTCCCTATACTAATCAGAGACTAGGCCGATGAATCCCTTGAAGTTTGTCTTCTTCCACACTAAGATGAACTCGACATTTGTCGATGGCAAGCTCACTCCCCATGAACACCAATCAATGCCAACCACGCCCCCATTGTTATTCCTGTTACAGTCGTTCAGCACGGTTCACTCATGATATCACCTACATATGTTGACTCTAAATCTCTTTTTGACTGTGGGTCTTCTTATTGTTTTTCTCCTCCAGTTCACTGTCACTCTGGAAGGGGGTGTCCCTGTTGACAGCATCCTTATTCTTGTTGGCAGCTCTATGTCTTCGACCATCACTTCCTTCAACACACCAACAACCTCCACGGATGATATCAAAACAGGGCGCATACTTCTGTCGTTTCCAGATATAACACCGATGTCAAAGTCTGCATTTGGATTTTTAGACTAGGATATCTCCCTCGTCAGTTATGATGGAACTCGGTGCTTTCCTACAGTGCCGCATGATCCAGAGTCTTGTCATAGTATTTCGCCTCTCAGGTTAAGCTATCCATGCTGTGCAGTTTGTTCTTGTAGGTATAGATATTATCTTGATGAACATATACGTGATATCATATCTGCAGAGTCGGTCAGCTTGGCAACCTCCATATCTATCAGCTGCCCACGAAGGTACAAATTGACTATCTACTGTTACTATTGAGAAGCATTCCTTTCCCCCTCTTCTAGTCTCTTCTTCCCTGCTCTGCTTCTGTCTGTCGTCTAGGGCCCTCCAAAGACTTTGAATTATTCTGACACTGGTGTTATTCTTTCCTTTTCTTCATACTTTGATAGTGCTTCACTGCCTCACAAACTTGATCTCTTGGGGATTTCCCCTAACTGACGACATGCCTTTCCGATCCATCGCAAACATAAACAACCTCATTAGCACCGATGAGGCCCAGACTTCGTTAAGTATGTCTCCAATCTCTTGGAAATAAGTATCAATAATTGCTCACCTCGAATTCAGCTATGGACCCTCGTGTCATTGCTGTGGGCTTTGTAAACGACGGCCAAGATGTTCCTACTGCAGGTCAAGGCGCCTCATTGACCTCCATTAACAACTTCATCAACTTTTGTCTTATTACCAATGTTCCCCTTACTAATGGCCAACAGATCACCACCGGCTCCTGCAACCCCGCCCCCATTGGTACAATCCCTTCGGTGGACAACATGCCTTCTGCCAAGTTCGCTTTCCCTAAAAATTTTGACACAATCAAGGGCAATAGTCCCTTCACGATCGAGATGAACATCCGAGACATGGCGACTGGCAACTTGGTAAATGTTAATGAAAATTACATTGCAGCACCCCAGCAGCTCGATGATCAGGGCCATATCATAGGACACAGTCACGTCATAATTGAATCACTCACCTCACTTGACCAAACCACACCTACCGACCCCCTGAAGTTTGCCTTCTCCAAAGAGTTGAAGGAGGTGGATGTTAGTGGCAGACTCACTGCTGATGTCATATCTGGTCTTCCCGTTGGAAACTACCGGTTGGCGTCCATCAACACCAATGCTAATCAAATTATGTACAGGTTCATGACAGGATACTTCGTTTCAAGGAAGAAAAACTCTACATTTATGTCGACGCCCGACTTGCGTAATCCGGAGGAGAGCGCACATCTTCAAGTTCAGCTTCAAGAGCCCTTATGCGGTCTGACATTTAAATCCATTTCGTGCTGCATGACCGATTCTCTCGAAGAAGGCTGGAGTGTAGACCGATTCTGGCCGCCACTAACGCTTTCAAAAAGAGGCCTCTTCGCCGAGGGGAGATCGATTCTCATAATTAGCAAGTGAAATGTATCATGCATAAAGAGTTGATACCCACCATGCCGAGCTGCTAGCTCCGTGACGAGTGAATTGTCGAGGAGGGGATTGGCTGTGGGGATTCTTGTAACTTGGGCTCGATGGCGAATTCGTCGTTTCATTATGACAATTACCGTGATGGCAAGTAAGACGACCGAAATTATCCCTCCTAGGGCACCACCAATGATAGGGCCTTTTTTGCGGGCTGAGCGTCGTAGAATGTGTAGGATCGAAACTTGTGGAGGTTCTTGACATGGTGAAGGGAATGGCGGTCCTTGACACGGTGAAGGAAGTGGCGGTCAAGGACGTAGAGTTACCAACAGGAATGCTGTCAACAGAGACGCCGTCCTCTGCAGTCAAAGCAGTAAACTGGAGGAGTAATTAATCAAAAGGATACGTAGCGGGCAAGGATTTAGAGTCAACATACGTAGATGATATCATTAAGTGAACCGCGTTGAGCAACAGGGACAACAACGGGGGCGCACTTGGGGCTCGACGATGGATTTGTCGTTTCAGCATGACGATTACCATGATGACAACTAAGCCAACGAAAACAAAATGCTCGTGGCACGGGTGCGTAAAGTTATTGTCGAATGAGAGAAGAATCTTGCGCAAGGACAAAAGGCAGCTAGCTTGACATTCATTCCATATGTTGTATGTATTTGAGAGCCATGAGTTCAGGAACACCTGTGTACGAATCTGTTTGAGCACAAATCCCATTGTCAACTCTTTCCTCTATGACCGCTCAACATGGTGTGGTGAGCATTGATTTTTGGCTTATGCATTCCGACCCCTCTTGAAAGCGTCAGCGAGAACCAGCATCGCTTCTGTTCTCCATAGATGAGTATCGGACATTTTTGCAACTTCGAAGGCCTTCAAAACTATGTACTGCATGGATCTTGAGCTTGTTCCGAGTATCGAATCGATTGTTGAATCCGAGCAGTGCGTCCATCAACCTCTATCCTTCATCAGAAGAACAAGTTTATATTCTTTCAGGATATCCATTTTAGCCATTGATATTTCAGAATTTGGTCCGTTAGGTGGCTTGGCTACCAGTCCAACAACCACCTCTTTCCGATCAGGTCTGTCAATAATGGTTGTTGAAGCCAAACCATGATCAATCCT
The DNA here is from genome assembly GCA_018221735.1 of Termitomyces sp. K1Aa. Taxonomy (NCBI): domain Eukaryota; kingdom Fungi; phylum Basidiomycota; class Agaricomycetes; order Agaricales; family Lyophyllaceae; genus Termitomyces; species Termitomyces sp. K1Aa. The sequence continues at coordinate 9,471 of JABAJX010000210.1, forward strand.
ACGGCACATTCCATCAGAACGGGTGAGCTCGAGTCTACCGACTGCGCAAGCTCGAGCTCAAAGTGAGGTATTGAAGGCAAACTGCTCAGGATACTTAGTTAAGTAGGTAGAGTGACATTTGATAGGGAGGCTTACGTACCATTTGTCTACTTGTAGATCAAACTCTTCAGTATCCATGTGTACCACCTTGTCCAGAGATGAATGGGATCAACGTCTTCCAAAAGTCGTCGTTTATTCCACTGACCTTATTCTGTGTCGCCATTGTCAAATACTCGGATACTCGGATTGCCTAGGCAGGTATACTGCTGACGACCAGCTGATCATCCAAAGTCGACCATCTTCACCTAGAATAATATTTCGGGGAGTGATATCTTGATGTGTCAATACGAGTAGTTCGGAATCGTAAAAAAACTCGTGTCTCATGGGTCATCTTGAGACGGGTTTTTGATCTCTATTGTCATCTTGTGGCGTTCATTAAAGAAGGCTGAAAGCTCGGAATATGATGCGAACGGACCACGCGCGGGTATGACTGAACTGAAATGAGGTATTCAAATCAAGTAGGCCTTCTCATGCAGGCTTAGTGGACCCGGCGGCGTCGTGGGAGACACGTTGATACGACGGAGTTGACGAACATATCGACGCAACATGAACGCGATGCAGATCTTTCGCCAAGTTGAGAGACTTGGCCAGATCTCAGCTAGAGTTGACCCTGGAATTCTGTTCATAATGATCCAAGTACTAATACCGCTATTGATTGCGCAGCGGACACGTGAAACGGGGATAGTCGTCTTGGCAAATACAAGATTGAGCGCGTTTGCATCTATTGGGTCAATGATATTATGACGTCTGCCCGGGTCTAGCGACATCTTTGCAAGGGTGTTGGGCGTCGGTTTGAGAACCCTTTCATCGGGAGAGTAAAGGAGCATTCTTCCTGAGCTCAAGGATTTCCTCATTGCTCAGGCAGTCGATGTCTGACGGTTGGAGATGCGCTGTACCGGGTGAGTGACTGGCGAACTCACGGAGATGCTCCTTTGCGGTTTCTTATCCGACTGTACCAATGTCAAGGTTATGTCCAGCGCGTCTGCTATCTTTCCCAAGAAGGTGTAGAAGAACCACTTTGTATCCATCGAGTGAATAGATGGATCCGAGGATAGAACTAAGTTGAAAAGTTGCTACTTGGCCGCTACGTTCGCGCTGCTAGTGAATTGAGTTGTACCTGGCTTGCAGCAACAAGTCAAGTGCGATTCAAAATTGATCATATGAAATTATAAAAGCACTACACTTGATGTCAGACGTCTTACACTACTGAGAGTCTAAGACTTTCTTACTTTCTTCATCGTTGTCCAACACATTCGCTGTCCACATCGTCGGTGTATCGGTCCTTTTTTCCTTCGACCGTGATCTTCTATTGATGCTGCGGCGTATGATTGCTCTAGAACGTGAGCTCGACGGTGTAGATAAGTACTCAAGAGTCCACCGGTGTAAGTACACAGGTATTTGTCTTTCTTCCCGAAGATATAGTGCAGAACGTTCCGAATATCAATTGTAATGTCTGACGGACCTGAAAGCAAATGAGGAAGCACAATCCGGAGGATGCGACCAAATCCAACTTCCACGTGCACCTGATTGATCAAAAGCACGTGAGTCTGATATACGCGACACATCTTTGGCTGTGCAACTTCCACCTCTTGCTTTCAACAACCTACTACATACGATGACTGAATCATTGAACGTCGAATATGACTGGATCGCGCCATCCGATGTTGAGGCAGCTTATCAAATTGAAGTTCAAGGTAGATTGCACCCTTTTCAAATCGATCATCTCTAATCTATTCTAGGTTATCCACCTGATGAAGCAGCTTCATTAGACACTTTCAAGTATATTTCATTCTCTTATTTTACAAAATTGTTGCTAAGTCTTTTGATAATCAAAAACAAAGATACCGCCAATCTCAAGCAGGCGATCTCTTTCTGGGTGCCTACATCCACGGTACCCCACGCGTCTTAATTGGCTACATTTGCGCCACACTTTCCCCCTCCCCGACCCTTACAGATATCACCATGTCCACCCACGTTCCCTCATCTACCTCTGTCTGCATCCACTCCGTTTGCGTCTCGTCTGAACACAGACGTAAGGGCATCGCGCTGGATTTGATGAAGGAATACATTGCGAGGGTGAAAGAGCGAGGGAAGTACGAGCGAGTCCTATTGATCACGAAGGAGGGGCTGAGAGCATTTTATGAGAAAGCTGGGTTCGAGTGGATGGGTATCTCGGGAGTAATGCACGGGAAGGACAGGTGGCACGAGATGAGGATCGTTTTCGATAACTATAACCCTTCGTCCGTTGCTCCCTCGAGTGTCCCTAAGACTGTAGAAGAAGCGCTCACGATAGGTCCTGGCACCTCGACATCGGAACAGGAAAACCAAATGCGGGCGAACTTGTGGGATGCGTTGCAACGCTCCTCTAAGCGCGTACGCCCCGTCGCGAAGCCGTTCGAGTCGTACGAAGGCGGTATCAAGGACCTCCTGGGATCACATGGGAATGTCGCGGTAAACAAGCTTGATATTCTTTGCACCAGACCCGGGTGCGGGAGCTTTATTCTCAAGAAGAACGTGGCCGAGTATGTGAGGCGCGAGAGTGTCAAGGTCTGTCCGATGTTTCCCCCCCTCTTCCTCTTCTTCGGGCAGTTATGAATCTGGATTCTCATTATTTTTTCATTCGTCCTAGATGGATCCACCGAGCCTTCCACCACCCCCACACCTCGTCGCGCTCCCCGATCCGCCGGCGGAGACAGACTGGTGGCTCATCAAGCCCACCCCAATGCAGTTTGAGAATATCGGGTTCTCGAAGCCCGTGCATGGGGTTACGCAGGGTGGAAATGGTGCGTTAGCCCCCCTTCCTCCGTCCTTGTTGCCTGTCTTAATCGGCGTGTTGGGGTTTTCATTAATATTTTAGGACGCCCTCTGAAACTTATTGCATGTGCGGAGTGCGATCTCGGTCCGCTTGGGTGGAGCGAGGAGGGGGGCGAAGAGTTTTGGGTCGCGTGTACGAGGGTTGGGTATCGGGATGAGTAAGCTACGAGCGAATCAAAGAAGAACAAGACCAACACTTGGATGGGGAGGGAATGGATAGATCATGATGACGCGTGCGCGTGACGTTGTATACTTGTCAATGTATGTCAATCTATCTATCATGCCTACATACGTGAACCTGATTGATAGTTCTCCAAAAGAATATTTCTAGCCCACTGGCAGAAGTGCGTATGTACTTACATACATGCCTACATCATCAATGTCAGACGTGACAATCATGATGTCCCAGTCTAGGCATTGGACCCATTTTCGTAAGAAGTTTCTCTGACATAAAGTCACAAGTCTCCATCCAAATACGTTCATCGCGGTCCTTCTACCCCTATGTCAACATGACATGACTTAATCTGCAATCTTAGCTGGAACTTTGGTAGATATCAAACTCTGTCATAAAATTTCGACCCAGATATTGTGTGCCTGCATACTTATGTCAATCATAAGACTTTTCTTCCTTCAATTACTACGATGGGGTATCATAGTAGGCTCTAGATAGAGGATTATTCTTGATCATATTTGAATCAAAAATTTTCAATGCATAAAGAAACCGAATTTGAAAGGTCTCGAGCCTGCCAAGAGTATGTTATGGTAGCTATGTATGATATATGATACATGGTGATAATGCGGAGTCCAAGGTGATGATTGCGGCCAAGACACCGGAGACGCACTGGTCAGGCTCGCCTCGCCGGCCACTATGTATGTCGTACACACTTACAGACGAATGACCATTGCGAATCTCGGTTAAATCGAATTCAACTCGCAAAAGGGTAGAGGTGACCTCGACTACTGACTGCCCTCGAAGCTTCAAGAAGTCCTTCCGACTACATCTCAGATCCGAGTGTCGGGCCTGCTATTATTTACTTCAAACACATAGACTTACATGGACTTAGATAGATACTTACCACCACTCGCCGCATAACCTCGTGTAGGTAGTACGGCATTTATCCATCAATGCATCATAATTCATGACATCCATTTGCCATAAATTTGTATGATACAGTATGATCTTTCTAGAGACTACATACAAACTACATATA
>JABAJX010000211.1:0-13509 GCA_018221735.1 Termitomyces sp. K1Aa
TGTGTACGCCCAATCTGGCGACACCTCCAAGGAGCTATTACCCGATTTGGACGACAGTGTTTGGCACAGCAATGCAGATATTATTATTGTTTTCCCGCCATGCCCCTGGGCGTTCCCTCGCTTATGTAGCTTCCGGGTTCCTACGCGGCAACAATAGATTCAGTAAACTGAACGAACACTCGAGTGCTGACTCACGGGGATTTTTTTTCTGGAATTACTGGGAATTATTCCAACGTACACTCCCCGTGGTCGTCGCTCACTAGCAGTCCGCAGGCCTGTCCTTGTCAGCCTGCTGGAGTTCTCGGGCTATGACGCGGGGATCCTCTTCCGTATTTCGCGCAGACGAGGAGTCAAAGCAAGGCAATGGAAGGGAAAAGGCTGGTCCAGGGATTTCGCACGAACCTGCTTACGCAATTCCATCAATTGATGTCGATCTTGTGTGAAGGAGTGACTGTGATCGAAATGGCAGTGCCTTCAAAGTTCCCGATTTGGACAAACCCTAGTCCACCCCACAAACCACACCCAATCATATCCATCCCGCCCCCGACCACAATGCGCAGACTTCCTGCTGCGATCTCTCAAGCCATGGCCACTCTCTCCCGTCTTCCTCTGACATATCACATTTGCGCAGGTAATCTATGTCGTTCTACCGGTGAATAAATTTTCAGGTGTTATCTTCTACTTGTATGGAGAGTTCGGGATGGGTCTCGCGATCTTGTCACGGTCATGCACATGCGTTTCTCGGCGGCGCGCCTCATTTGGACGACCCGTCTTGCCCACGCGTTTTTTTACCGGGCCCCAATTAGGCAACCAACCATCTTCTCCTTCCCGTATTACCGGAGAAAACACGCGTTAAACCATCGAATATAAAAAAAAGTTCTTCGAAATACACGTGTGAACTCAAAATGCGAGCCATGATGCATGATGCATGACGGACGGACGCATCATTGGTATTCTATCTTTCACGTCGAATAATACTTACATACCTTCGGAAGCATACTTAGTGCATACGAGCGCACGCGGAAGCATATCGTATTGACCTGAACCCTTAGTGGTCTAGAATTCGTCCCCTTCAGGGCGGCAGCAAAGCAATAAACCCCACATGCATTGACCCCTCTTCCCATCGCATCAGCCGCTGATGATGAACACAGAACAAGATCGGCACGGCTAAGATAAAGATAATGAGGATTACAGTATGGTTAGGTTTGCATTGTTCGCCCAAAGTAGCCTAAAATAGCCTCACCGCGCGTAGGCGCAAGCTGGACCGTGCTTAACGCTCCTATGTACGCTGTCCAAACTGAAACAACTCCTCTGCTTCTGTTGATCGTTGACACTGCCAGTACGAGCGTTTGTGGGTCCCCGCTGCGGCACAGGCAGGAGAGAAATACGAAGGGTATGTCTTTTGATCGATTATGAATGATGTGATGTTTCATCTAATTTCCGGAGTCCCCGACCATGACATATACGTGCGCAGTGACTTCTTACTTCTTACTGCTGACTGCTGCCGTGTACCATGGGAAGGAGGGGGCGTTGAAACGCTGCACTGCACTGCCTGGGGATTCAGATGTGAAAACAGGTAATTGATTATCACGGAATGTATTTACATTTACATGTACTTATTCGAACATGCGTGCATATCTACGGAACTGAGGATCAACTTCAAGTTGTGCTGTGCTGAGATAAGATTACACAACACGCGAGGGTTGGATTGGGTTGACCCGGCGGTATGTATGTAGCGGTCATCACATCGATATCTACATCCATGCATACATAGTACATACTTAGACGACAATGGGATGGAAATAAGTAAGTACTACATAAGTGTGGTATGTATGTATGTAACAATGATGTCCACACGCGACGTCGACGCGCGGGAACGGAACGGTTCTTCGATTTCTCAAGTTCCGATTGAATTCGAATTCCACGTCAGTTCCGGCTCTCGAGTCAAGGTATAATTACGATAGTAGCGATAGCGTATGACTTGCTCTAAGGCTTAAATCATTCATTGTATACATAGTAGTAGCTAACAATGGGAATCTTTAAGGCTTGATCTTAACAATCTCTGAGTCTGGGAACGGAAACGGTTCTTCCTTTCGAGTCCGAGTCCTCCACTCCTCCCAAATAAGTCCGCTGACGATACGCTACGTACATACGTACTATGACTCCCCCACCCCACCTCTTCCTAAACCCCACGGACCGAGACTTCCCCCGGATCCCAGCCCGTAATCAGCGGGTCGCTCAAAAAGGCTCGTACTGTCCGATATAAGTAAGTAAGTACATACATATGTGAATGTGCGAGTGTGAACTTGTCAACAAATGCTTCGCGGACGTATGTAATCACCCCCCGCGTGCGTGTGCGTGTGCGTGTGTGCCTGTAACCACCGATCCGAGTGTGGGGAAGGGCTCGGGTTCGGAAGAAGGGGGTTGAAGGATGAGAGATGATAGATGAGAGATGAGTCAGTGAGTGACGGGGGTGGGAGGGGATGGGAATGCGAGACGGGACGGGGGATTTCCGGGGGTATGTGATCAGTGTTTGCATCATCATCAGGAAGGAAGGAAGGGAGGTAGATAGACATTGTTCGATGTTGGACAATGGCGGTGGGATGTTTTTGAGTAGATTTCGTTGGAAGGAGATGCTATGCATAATGTATTGGGGGAAGGAGAGGGGGAGGGAAAGATGGATTATGGTTATGATCATGGCCATGGCCATTGTCCCTTGCGAGCCAGGATGAGCGAACAATGTAGAAACGTGTTCGTAGATCGATGTCGGTGTCAGAATCCATTATGGATGGATGGATTGTCCATGTGAGTACTTATGGGACGTAACGTGTAGAATAGAATATTGAATAAAATAGAAGAGTTGCTGTGTAAGAAGTACCACTTCGTGCGTGTTGGAAACGAGTCAGAGGTAAAGAGAACTCATGAGTGCCAAGAAGAGAAATCACGAATGAATGGATGGATGGATGGATGGTGGCGCGACCCATCGACGTCAAGGATGACGCGTAGATCTAGACTTCTAGCGAGGTGTCAGTCAGTCAGTCATTCAGTAAGGACATGTGAACGTATCACTTATGCTTTTGTGTTCATAAATACCTAGATGAAACGACGGACAATGCGCATGATGCCATAATGTTAGATTCAGTCAGAAGACCCTTTTTTCGAGGGGACAAAGAGGAAGTAAAAATACAAGCATGGCATGGGAGATGGAGCTTGAGAAGCAAGTTGTACATGGACTTAATATGTCTTCTGTACTAGTCCTTTCGAGTCATAATACCTCAGATAGGTGTGAGTGTACGAGAAAAGAACTGGTGCGACAGTACAGTACCTTAACGCTACTCAATGATGACTTATTTTTTCACCGTTGTGTTCCCGTACTATTTCTGAGATCGGACCCGGGGACCAGAGTAAGTAAGGTCAAGAAAGCATCAAGTTATCAAGCTATCATCGGATGACTCGGAGTCGGAGACACGATTTGTCACGGTGTGACTTGACGCGAATTTAGCAGTTGGAGCCGACCGCGTGACATTCTTGCCATGCCACCACGTCTATCCACACGGCATCTACACACAATGGCTCAGAAAGTTTCTACTAGTACCACGGCTACAAATCTATCTCTGAAAAGGACTCGTACTATACCTTCTCAGGAACTTGAACAACCCGGCTCTCCACAGAAATCCAAGAAACTCAAACTTTACAACTCATACATTCTCAACTCTCCTTTTCCTGACTTTTTGCATCCATCAGCCAAAGAGGCTTACGAAGTCCATGATGTTCTGATGCAAACTCATCCTCAGGCTTTGAATCAGCGTACTATCCGCCGTCCTGCTAGTAATTCCGCCCGAACATGCGGCAGCGTTCCAAATGTCATAGAGGCTCTTATCGGCATTATACTATCCCAAAACACATCCGGAAGGAACTCGTCTGCTGCAAAGGCCAGTCTAGACGCTGTGTTTGGCCGTCATGGCTTTGCAGCAATCGCTTCGGCCCCTAGAGCAGATGTCGTAGAGGCTATCAAACATGGTGGTCTAGCGAATAAGAAGGCAGCTACTATTCAGAATCTATTAACGTCTATCAAAGAGAAACATGGCGAATACTCTCTACAGTATCTGGCTGAGACAGATCCGGATAAAAAACTCCCGGATGATGCGGTCATGGAGGAACTCATCTCCTATGATGGTGTCGGCCCCAAAACAGCGTCATGTGTTCTCCTATTCTGCCTTGGACGTGATTCGTTTGCGGTGGATACGCATGTATATCGTCTTAGCAAACTTTTGGGATGGGTCCCAGCAAAAGCTGACCGTGTCCTCGCGCAGGCGCATCTGGATCTCAGAATCCCGGCAGAGCTCAAGTATGGGTTACATGTCCTTATGATACGCCATGGAAAAGCGTGTTCTGGGTGCAAGAAAGCTAACTCTGGATCTGGCGCAAACTGTGTACTCAAGGCGTATTTGAGGGAACGGCAGGAGTCGTCTGACGACGGGCCGACAGGGGTAGATATCCCAATCGGGCTTTGATGGCGGGATGGGTTGGATCGAGATTGTTTGTCTGGTCCTTTGGAAACAAATACGTATCTTACCTGTCCGATCTTTTGTGCGTCAATCAAGATCCCTGATACGATTCACCGATTATCTTTTTCAGGCCCCAGGGCACGCGCCCGCCGGCGTGACGACTTTTTGACCTTTGCCGTCCCTTTGCGCTTTCGAAAAATGGGAGTCCATTCCGTTGAATACTTATGGAAAAATCAATGTGGAGGGAGGAGGATTGGAGTGTTCGGAGAGTTGATTATATGCCCTTAATAAGGTGGATAGACGTTGTCCCGACAGCGGAAAAATAATTGTGCGATTGCTCTCAGACAAGATCGACATTTGAATTGAATCGTGGTGTATTTCAAACTCGCTTGGGAAGAAACAAAATCGTCGCTCATTATTCGCTTGGCCCAGTCGGCAGTGGTAGCATGCCATTACATACACGTGTAACGTTGACATCCTCTCATTTTTGGCTCTGTCTGTCGGTCTGTCGGTCTACTTGGCCACTTCCCCCTTCGTTTCTGATGCGCGTCCTATCCGGTGTCCTACCTTGGCTTTGGAATCTAGTCACCTTTTTTTGTTCCCGTACACGCCCACAAAGGCCACCAAATACCGGTCTTCAACGCTATGGAACGTGCCTCCCCACGGTGAGAAGACAGTGTCTTGTGACGCGCCACTCCAGGTGGTCACTTTGTATGTACATACCTATTAGAGGTTTGTTGATGAGATGGATGCGCTAGCTGTGACACGTATACCGACGGCGACAAAGCTATGTGATATGGTTTTACTTTGCTACCGGACAAAATCGACACCGAAATTGCATCGTATTTCAAATTCGCCTGAGAGAAAACAAAATCGTTGCTACCATATCTGTGCTTGGGCCGAGTCGGCGGTGTTGGACCATCATCACACGTGTAACGTTGACGACAACTTCTCATTTGGTTCCGTCTGTTTATCTAATTGCTAATGTGTGTTAGTGGATCCACCTTTCTGATGTGCGTCCAAAATCCGGTGTCCTACCTTTCCTCTGAAATCCCGTCACCTGTTGTTCCCGTCCCCACCAAATATCGGTCTTCATCACTATGGAACGTGCCTCCCTACAGCGAGGGAGTCTTGTGATGTGCCACTTCAGGTAGTCACTATGGATGTATGGATGTACCTTCCACGGCTATACGTGCTCAGCGGTCCGGATACAAGCGTTCTCACTGGCGAAGAACGATAACCCATGTGAATACATACCATTTATCACAGTACGGTATCCGCTGTGTCGACGAAGAAGATCGACGAGCCATCGCCTAACGAATAAGATCGACGACCGCCACCAGTACAACCTGTTGCCCGAACATTAATTAATCCCTACCGATGCTTACGGATGAGTTATCCTCATCCTCAGAAGACCGATAAGATGCGATAAGTGATCTTATCCATCCTCCTCTCTGATCATATCAGATGCTCAACCTTTCCTTAGGAGGGAACTTGTCGAACGGGGATAACTTCCACTACAGTCCTTTCTTGGTTCAAAATGACGCCATCTAAAAATCACCCGCGTACCTCAGTTGGGGCGCAGAACGCCCACACAGGCGTCAAATTGTGGACCACGAGGCTCGCGATATCTAAGCGCCGAGGTCACATTCGAAGATATTGCAGTTTCCCCCTTCACCCTACATAGTCCCTATCTAACTGCTGGTGTCTAAAAAGACGTTTTAAATCCATTTGACCTATCTTTTGTAGAGACGAACCCCTAGCGCCGGATGTCTTGCATTCAGGCTTCTATCGGTGGCAACAATATTAATTGTTTACCAACAAAATAGAATCCACGTCAAGTTGCCTCACTCGCGAAGCGGCGGCCCATTAAGATTCTTATTCGAAATCGCGATTTGTTTTGCAGCCAAGCCATTCCGCTAGACGGTTCCAACAAAGCAAGTACCAGTCTGAGCTCCCATGTTCTCTGCGGAATTCGATCTTTGTGGCTCTTGCTTTCGGTTTTCAGAAAAATTACCCTTCCGGTTACATAGAAAACATCACGATGATGTCTGATCCCATGTACAGCACCAAGATGGCTGAGAGAGGTATGTCAAAATTCTACTCCTTCGATTATCTGAGGCAATTTTACCTAGTTGCAACAGATCCTTTGATGTTGACGATCCATCGTGAACGAGAGTCTAATATTGAAGCATCTCTTAGGCGCGCGGACATATGTATGTATGTACAACCAATGACGACAACGTCATTTATCATTTGTTGATCACAAACCATCGCATAGAATGTGAAGAGATGTGAAGAGGAGTGGCAGTGCAACTTCGTCGCCTTCTTTTTGTTGAGAAATTTTTGCTGTTGTTATCGGCGTGCTTTGTCAAACAACGTCCATTCATCGAATATTCATCCTCCATGGACCTTGGATAAGCTTGGATTTTATTCAATAACCCTTGACCTGTCCTCGCTTGGCTTGGAACCATGAGGGCAACTTCAACAGGTCGGCTCTTTCACGGGTACCAAGATAACGAAGTATTTCTCTGGCGAACCTAGGTCCGACTCGGCCTACGCGTACTTTCCTACATAGTATATTCAACTGATCTCGCTTCAAGAAGAAAGTACTTGGTCACAGAAGTTATAGTCTCGTAATCCTTCCGGGTACAACCACGGAAATCCGAAAACGCAATGATAATATTGGATTCATTCACGCTAGTCGATTGATGACAATGTCTATCTCCAAACTACCTAGCGATTTCTATCCCCACCCCATTCTCCACTATGCGGATCATGTCCCGAACCATCGAGTGGAACTTGTCAGCGGCGTACTTCCATTGCAATTCCAAAGACACGCACCCATTCCATTTGATGACTACGTCATTCAAATAGTCTGAACACCGCTATCCTACCTATATGCTGGGTGTATCATGATCAAGGTTAACGGATTTTTCCCAATGCCTGTACTCTTCACGAGCGGTGGATGACGAATCTGCATTTTCGGATCCTACAACGTCCAGAGATTCGGGAACTCTATGAGTATCCTTGACAGTTCGCAATGGAATCACACACGGTGAATAAAAGTTCTCGTGAGTTTGCAGCCACAGCCGAATCTATAGTATCCCTATCTGATCGTCCTGTCGGAACATGTATTGGACGCACTTCACTTCACATACTCGACGGCTTTCCAGATACTAAATAGATCCGTACGCCCGTACAGGTCGCTTTGACGCCCTTTGAAATTCACATATGGATATGGAATAAACCGGACCGTAATTTCGTATTTCTGCAATCAGCGGGATTCTTCGAAGAAACTTTCAAAAGTCCTGGGCAAAGGGTATGACGCAATTCCATCTCCTTTAACTTCGTACATACGCTATCATTGACTGCCCAGTTCTCGACCGATATACATTGAGTTTCACGGATCTTGCGTGTGTATCGATATCGGGCAGCGAAGCAACGATGGTCCATCCATAACCTATCGACGTCAGCACGCAATTGGATAGTATACATGCTCTAAAGTTCGGCCAATGTTCAGGTGACTTATCCTGTTTCTGCAAGTTCCCTGATTTGGTATCATTAACCCGAGGAGTTGGCTCAGAACCTACAGAAAAGGAGATGTCAACACAACGGAGTGGGCCTACACCTTCTCTGATCGAAGATGTGTACAAAGTTCATGCCTCGTACCATTTCCCCGATTCTGAGTTCCCAGTCTTGGAAGACGCACAAGGACATTGACTTGTGTGATGTTCACAATCTTCCCAACAATCTAGGTGGATGAGAACATAGATGTAACAGTCCGGGGTACGGGCCGGTCCTTACGTTCGGTTTTGCACACGTGTGTCCTGAGGTAGCCGGGGCTTTCCGTGCGAGGATGTCATGACCTACGAGGATGGATGACGAAGATTCCTGACCAAGATGTTCCTGAGTCGAAATATGCCAGCGGAGAATAGGTGAATACCGTCCAGCGTCCTTACAACGCTGATCTACTCATACATTCTCGTAGTACTACGTTTATTTGGTCACAACTACCTAATGAACTGTTTCGAGAGATCATACTCTACTTGGCCTCAACGGATAACGATACAGCTCGCGACCTGCGGCTCGTTTGTCGTAACACCAATGTTTGGGTTTTACCTTTGCTCTTCCGGGACCTCACATTCACGACGCCGGAACAAATAGCACGTTTCGCCTCTATTTTGCTTCCAAAACGAAAGGTTCACATACCAGGCCTCAGATCAAATCTTCATAATGCACCTCGAGCGCTATCGTCTTACTCGATAGAGTCACTCGCTTTCGTGACCAATATACAACTCCCTTCCATTGAGACGGCCCTCGCTAGCGTTGCACCAGCCTTCGCGCGGCTCAAGAATCTCTATGTAACAAGCAGAAACCTTACCTCAAATGCTCATTGGCTACGTCAGCATCCCATACATCCCACATCCGTAGTGATTATCCACTCCGGATTCCCGCATCTTGTTAATTATTGGGATCCCATATTTCAATGCGTCACCCACCTCTACACGTCTACATTCAGCGGTTACCGTGGATCTCATGTCACGGATCTTCCCCAGTTAACGCATCTTGCCGTACACACCCGGCTCCAACATTCTCAAGAAACCATCATTTCTATTACGAACGGATTTCGCTACGTTCTAGAGACTGCAGCTCAGCTGCAGCTATTTGTCTTTACGATTGAGGAAGATAATGTTCCGGCCGAAAAGATCCACGAATGGAACATGGCGTTGAACAAGTACATCAACGACAAGCGTTTTATTGTACTACCACATTTTCGAGATCCGCGTCTGGAGTGGGAGGCCCTGTTACAAAGGCAGCCAGATGTGTGGCAACGAGCTCTGGAGTGGTTGACTGTAATGGTGGGAGATGAATATGAGGAGTTTCGATATAGGGCTCTGATGGCACAAGCTCGGCATGCGGAGAGGGCGTGGGTAGCAGGACTGAAGCCGAGGGTAAATTGGGAAATTGATATGATACAGCGAGAGGGCTATACGCCTTTCGAGGGAGACCTCACTGAGGATCGTGAGGCTGTTCGTCGTTCTATGTCTCACACTTAATTCATTTCCAGTCTTTACTCTTGACGCTATTTGGCTCTCTGAATTGTCAACTGACAGGTGTTATACTCAATGTAGCGCATTCGAAATTTCAAGGCTTCCAGAGGGTCATAAGAGATCCCACGATATAATTCCCGTGGTGACTTCTCTATTGTGTACTTACTACTGCTATTTTTGCCCAAGTTGACAGATCGTTGGCAACATCTATCTACTATTGCAATGATGGCGGACAGTCTTCATCTTTTGGAAGCATTCATGTCACCGCCCTTCATTACGCACCCTCTTTCTTTGCTTCCCATTAGAGTCTGTTAAGACCGCAGGACATTCTTCATACCAGATCACTGTTTTCAATGGGTCTTCCATAATGTTGGGGCGTACTGGATTATTTTCCTCCTCGGCACGTATAAACTCACTCTCCGTTGCACCCTAACATCGATTTCGTTGTTTGACATTGACGAGGCCTCATGACAATGCCGTGTTTGGTATATTTGGTGCTTGTGTCAAGCATTTCCCATTCCCAAGTCATGAGGACGAAGGTTTCGAAGGTCTCGAAGAGAAACCACAATCTACTTTAGCTTCGCGCTTAACATCCTTCAAGGTAAGTCTTCGTTCCTTCAATTGGTTGTTATCCCAACCTCACCCCTCGATCTTTAGGTCCAGCCTAAATTCCTCACCCCGAAGGTCCACCAATTGTTTGGTCATGCGGTTGGTTCATATAACCTTCATAACCCATTCTATCGTCGATCTCATCCGTTCAATATCTCCTCCCGGTGTTTGCCTTTGACTATCATGAGAAATATCGACGCGCCCCCGGGACGCTCTTCTTCCGCTCGTGAGAACACGTGGAACGTCCTCGATAGATTCCACCCCAGATTGGCATTCTTTTGTACTTGCATTCTTTTGTACTTGCCGATTCTTGCTACGTCCCATACTTTGCCATAATGTCCGCATCGCACCGCACGAGGCACCCATTGTCATGAGAAAGACACCTATCACATATCACTTCGTTGAGTATTGAATTAATCTCGGTATACCATCGACTCATGGATTTATTTCCCACCTATAGTCGCACTCATCACGGGAGGGTCTTTGTGCTTCTCCTCATGTTCTGGTTCTAGAACCCCCGGTAATGTACAAATAGATGGGGTGGAAAAAAGCGGAAGCTGGTACCCCAAACGTTAGTGGAAATCGATGTTCGTTTCGTCGTTTCTTGCTTGACTAGGATGTCCCTTTGATGTTTCCGCTTTTGGGTTATCGCCACTTTGCGTCCGTGCAATTCAGCTTCTGAGATTGTTAGGACATCGTTCGACGGGCACATGTACGGCACAGAGGTAATTTCCAATCATACATATGGTCTACCCCTGCCGTATCTTCATGGAGGCGATTGATGTGTATGTGAATGTAACATACTATATAGTACCACGTGAGCGCGTGTGAGAGCATGTAGTTGCGTTTAAAGGTAATAACCAAGTCATGACATGACTACCTCGTGCGATTTCAACGAGGTGCCATCCACGATATATCTTGTTTGCTATCAACCGGAAACTCTTCTGGAACCTCTGGAGTCGAGAACTATTGCTGAACGTTCACAGTCAACCACGACAACAGACTGATCTTATCTCTTAGGCCCTAACGATCATTGATCCGGCTCATCCGAGATGATTGATTCTCAGGCTGGAAATTGGGGAGGATAACTTTCATCTTTCCGTCAAGTTTCAGTCGAATAACATGAAGCAGAAGTGTGATCGAGAATACTCTCGCTCTTGATACCAGTACAGGAGGACAACCCAGGCAACCGTAGGGTGAGAGTCACACGGAGTTGATTAATTTTGAATGCATCACCCCATGATTTTCTATGAAGGATATCTACAATACGTATATTATACACAAGTTCTATACAGATAGCCCACATAATGAACGGACGAACAAACGAACAAACCGAACAAACCGAACAAAGGACAACTTTCCATAATCCGGATGGTTCTCCAGAGCCACTGATGTGAGGTACGCCTCGTGTTTACCTCGTGGTTTTGCGATAAAAACATCTTCGCTATTTTCACGACTTGACAAATTTCTCTATGTCTGAAAGACAGAAGCCACACTACTACCAATACTCGGGATTCTATCGATGTGTCGAACACTTGTCCGCGCCCTGGGTTGCTAGCCCGGAGCTCGACAAGCCGAGGAATCTCGACTGTGACCAACCCGTCTCGGAAGGCACATCACAGTCTACATGGGTAGTGCTGGATGATCCAGTCTTATCACCACAATCTGCATGGGTAGTGCTGGATGATCCAGCCTTATCATCAATTCAAGATCAATCGAAACGTAAAAGGCACGTTGCCGATCTATTGCGCAAATTGGCTGACAAGATTAGCGGTAATTATGTTCTTTTATCACCTCGTCTATCTAAGGAGTACGTTCAGATATTGACTTTGACGTAGGTGAGATCGTGATAGCTGGTGATAGAAAGGCTAAACTCGTCGGAAACGGGACAGCCGTAGAATCGGATGAACTGGAAGGACAAGTACCCTTACGAGATTGGAAAGCATGGGGCTACTATGCTTGTCCTAAACTCCATCGTAAGGGTGGATACGTGAAGAATCATCGTAAGCCCTTTGTTTTGTCAACATCTGGGATATTTCAATACAACTTTTTAGCCCCTTCATCGAACATTCCGACCAACGTTAATGTCGAGGAGGTTTTTCGAAGTCTCAAGGATGACGCAGGAAAATTCCGCCCGGAACGATGGATACCAGGTTTGCGGCACCCCGCACTGCCTCCGCGGCCTGAACGATGGAAAGAGCACCCCAAAGATGCTCCGCTGCCATTTCCTTGGGAATGCCAACTTAATCCTCTATTGCAGCATTTTACGTTCAACAAACCCCCCTTAGATTGGGACATTCGCTATCATCCTTCCGGTCGCTGTTACCTTGGAAGGACTGGGGACGCTATCATCCCTACTTCACCTCCCGATCAAGCTCAACCGGCTACCTACCCCTTTGTCACTCACATGTACATCAACTCCATAGCTGACGATCCTTATCCGGAACACTTTTGGCCTTTCTACGTGGTTAACGAGCATGGAGTGACTGTCGGCGACGTTCTCGAGACGATATGGACAAACTTCCAGCAACATATAAGCCGCTCAGAATTTGATTCTTGGGATAACCTACTCAGTCGACAAGAGACGGCTAGCTTTGCGCTCAAGATGCGCTCTGACTCGGAGGCACGTCGTATTGATATCCTTGGTACTCAGAGCATGTTTAAAGGCTTGGAGCCTCATCCTAATTGTGAAGGATGGTCTATGTTTCTTGGTATAGGATAAGTAGATAGTACTAGTGACGCATGACAATCAAAAGACCTTCGCTACTACTGGACCTGTATTATTCTTAGCGGCTGCCCTCCACAATTTGCCTCCTTATGTCTCGTCTAGTGTACGGAACATCCAATCCACTTCGGTGCCCCTTCCAAAGTCAGCCATGAAGGACCACTCAGAGGTAGAGAGAAAAACTAATTTTAGCTGTTCGTCCGTAGGGATGCTGTAAGAAACTCACACCAAAACCATATCCTCTCTCATCCGTTCAAACCATCCCCTTACTTCCTCCCAAATCTCCTCCATCCAATCTGACCTCTCCGCTCGAAACTCCGACCTCCTCTCTCTTGACCACAGCATTCTCCAACTCCAACTCCAAGTCAACGAATCCCTAATGGGCCTACACACACTTCTCCAAACGAGATTGGAGAAACAGCGCGAAGCGACGTATCGTCAACACTGGCTTTCCGCAGCCCGTCTTCTCCCTATGGATATTCTGATTAAAATATTCAAATATGCCAACATCAGGAAAACCCCGGTTTGATGGTGCCCACACCAGCCACCAGCTCCACAACCTAGGTCGAAAATCTCACCATCTCATTATCTTTAAGAAGAATTAATGCAAGTC
>JABAJX010000212.1:0-13436 GCA_018221735.1 Termitomyces sp. K1Aa
ACTACTTCGTAGCGGGCATTTGCCAATGGGCGGAAGGGCGTTTCTCTCAGTATTAGGCCCAGGCTCGTGTCCACGCATACCCTTCCCAGTCTACATTGCGCTGAGGAATCGCTTGCTTCCCCGTCTTCAAGCACTCTATCAGCGTGCTATTGTTCCTCGTGAAGCTCCCGAAAAGCTCACATTTGGTGACTTGGACATACTTGTAACTGGTCCAAAAACTCCCGGCGTATCGATAGATCAGATTCACGTCCCGCATAACATTGTGCAGAATGCCCTTGGTGCTCGATGCTATCTACAGCATCATACAGGGAATAGAACAGTTAATTTTGCTGTGCCGATACAACCTGGCGAATGGGAGGCGTTCAACTTGGGACGGGAAGAGGAAGAAATCCGTCAGGCCGCAGGTGGTCGAGATATATTCTATCAGGTGGAACAGATACCCAGGTGCTTTTGTATCGCTAGACTAATTCATGTGCCAGGTCGACGTTAATTCGTGTGCGGACGAATCAGAACACGAGCGAACTGCCTTCTTTCATGGTTATGGCGACCTTGGAATGATAATGAGCGTGATTGCCAGAAATGCTGACCCGGCGCTGGTTCTAGGAGAAAAGGGACTGAGGGTACGCCTATCTATGATTATTTTTTGTGTCGTACAACATATATAGTTTAACACTCGACATTTTTAGCTTTCGCTTTGCCCACAATCCCACTTCAATCTCAGTCAGTCCTTGGATGACATAACAAGATTCATGGGTTGGTCAATGGATACATGGAAAGCAGGCTTCCGTACGAATCACGAGGCGTTTGAATGGCTAGGCTCCTCCCACTTTTTCAATCCTCAAGGCTTTCGGACACATGGCCAAGGCATCTCGAAAATACGAGCACATAGGACTATGTATACTGAATTTACACAGTGGGTGACCGAGAAGGCGGCAACCACTCCTGGAACTCAAGATGAACCCCCTGTGATGACTCGGACAATTGAGGAAAGGCAACTTGCTTTTCGAGAACATGTGCTGGTCTTTTTCAACAAGAGACAGGAGTTTGATTCGATGGTCCACCGACAAAACGAATGGGCACGTTTAAAAGGTGTCTTTAACAGCTCAACCGTCCGCCGCTGGACCAATCTTGGTGAAGATTGGAAAACCCTTAAATTGGTCATGACTACCGTACGAGAGAAACTCGGAGGCGACGTGGGTGTTCTGAAATTGTATGACGAATTAGGCGAGTCGGGCGTCAGGCATTTTGTATTGGCAGTGCAAAAACAATTGTCTCTCCCGAGCGCTACATGAACAAGCATTGCTTTCATACTTCCTTGTATATTTTTCAATACCCACTCTATTGAAACATATTCTCTTCATGAAGACAAGATTACGAGCGAGGTCGTTCGTTGGGGCCTTTGGGTCTGGGTGAAGCTAGTATTTCATCCTGCTAAGTATCTAACAACACAATCTGTACCTCAAGTGACAAATTGTTCGACTTCACCAGAACAACCTTCCACAAGTAGAGTGTACAAACTCTAGAAAGGCGGGCCCACCTGCATGTCAGGTCGCCTCGTCGCTCAGGAAGACATATTCTCGCAGGGATAAGCCAAATTTGATCACTAAGAATTTCAAGTCGATACGAGTGAAGGATTTTCTGGAAACCGACTCACCATCGCCATTTTTCAACTCAAAGTATCTCGAGACCGGGATAGCTTCATCGTTGACATGTGTTCCGTTCGTTGACTCGAGATCTATGATAAAGGGTCTGCAAAAATAATACGGTCAATATCCTCTGCCATACGAGGAAGGTGAGATACAAACTTGATCAGTGATTTCGAACCTCCATATTCGTCCTTTTCGCGAATGTTACGGTCTGGAATGGTTTAGTTTATTTGACGCAAATGTAAAGAGAATTCTGCATACACTGGATAACCGCATGCTGCTTTGAACATGAGGGATGGTCCAAAGCAATGTCTGCGACGAGGTGGTCTCTGCCAATCAAATAGGCACTTTGTCTGTGGACATGAAGAAGGTCTACGACAAATGACGTGTAGGTCAGTCCTTCGTTTATGGTAGAAAACGCACCACGCACCAACTTGTTCGCTACCTTTGAAAACATACAATCTCCATCCTACCGTTGGCTTCCGTGCTTCTGGAGGTTCGTTGTATTTGAGGACCGTGCTGTTCCCATCAGAAGTTTTCACTGTATTGGTTTCTGCGGCAAGAAGTCCAGATGGTTTGAAATTGGGTTTTGCCTTATTTTCAGCCGATGGAGACCGTGAGCCTGATCTTGACCGTGGCCGTTCAGAGTCAGGCCGTGAGGAACGGTGTCGTGGAGATGCGGAGCGTCGAGAGGACGATGGGCCAGAGCGACTGTTGTAGCCTCTATCCCTGTCCCTATCTCGCTCTCTGCCAGAGTCATATCGCTCTCGATCACGAGCCCGCTCCCTTTCTCGTTCCTTCTCCCCATATCCCCAGCGGTCGTCGTCCCTGCGCGTTCGTCTATTTCCTTCTATGTCCCTACGGCTCGACCCACGATCCTCATGGCCGCGTCTTGGGCGTCCATCACCGTAGTCGCGCTTATCGCTATATTCATTGGAATTCTCGTAGTCCCTCGGCCTATCATTGTATCTTGAACGATTACGCGATGGTGAAGGTGAGTCCCGAGGCATGGTTGACACAAAGTCGGTCGAATTTGCACGTGTCTACTTCCACTGCCGAAAACGGAAAAAAGATTGTCACTTCTTCCTCATTTGCTCAAGCTCCTTTGTCACCGAACATTCTTCTCATTATCGTAACGCAGGCACAGGCTCTGCGACACGGAACCGGACTTTCTCTCAACATGTGTCCCACAAATGGCGAGAAGAATCAATCTTTCATAAAATGAAGATTTTCCATCCGATTTGATAGCCAAACTTTTCAGTGGAGCCTGCCCACACTTGTGTGGCCGGCTTTTCACCCAGTCAGTCTTTCGCATCGAGTCGCGACCCCTTATCCTCTGCGCCTGCAACTTGATTATTATTGGCATATTCTGCGTGATATTCTTTAATCATGGCTTTGATAGTATCCTATTTCGACGCAGGTTACGGCCTTCTGTTTCTACGAAAAAGCTTGTCGGTACTTATTATCAAATTCTGTGGAAAATATTGATGGCCATTCTGAAAACGGGTAATACTCTCGAGGACATGCCATGTAAACCTCCGACTCGATCGCTCAACGCACTATTGGCCTGGACCGGGGTATTCTATCCTTGTGTGATGGCTTTTCACTTCTTAGAGAAATCGTGGACATCCTCCAGGATCATGTAGACAACGAATTCTGCCATTGCAAAGACCGGATAAGAAGACGAAGCCGACGTTTTAGTCATCCCTTCACCAGATTCATACCGGCTCTGCTGTTGAACAGGTTTGGCGATTCTCATTTGGGAAATAAACCTGGAGCTTTTGGGAAGTACCAGTTGAGAGCCTGGTTAGAGATCGCATCCATTGCGGCAGGGCCTGACTCGATTTTCTGAGGTTTGCCCGTCGGCGAAAGATCTACATCAATCGGGGCACTCGTCCCGAGCTCTGATCTTCATCTCAATGTGGTATAAGAGGCATGGTTTTGAGCTTATTTCCTATCTGGCTCTGGCCTCCATAAAATCATTGGCATCAGGTCTCAAACCCTTGCCACCATTTCCTTCCATGGTCAGCGAAAGCAAACGTCTGAGCGGGAAGGACTTCTCAAGCCATAAAACCGACCCAGTGCAAAATCAGGCCGCTAGAAGTATGACTGGCGAATTCCAATTGAAGCGTCAGTTGAAAAATCGCCATATTGCTATGATCAGGTGAGTCTGTTTATGCATCGTGATATTTCCAAACGAGCTCACACCCTCATCCAATCCAGTCTTGGTGGTGTCATAGGCACAGGTGTGTAACACCTAGCTTCACTCACGACTCAAGTTCATAGGTTACGTATGATAGGTTTGTTCTTGGGTACTGCCACTGCATTGCGGGATGGAGGACCAGTAGGTGTGTACCAATCTTTAGATACATGATGATGTCCATAATATCGACATTGAAGGTATCCTCCTTGGCTATACAACAATGGGCACCATATGTTATAGTGTTATGGTACGTGTCGTCAGTGCTCCAGATAGCCAGATACATCTTGAACTGAATCTGTTGTCGTAGATTTCCCTTGGCGAAATGGTCGCATATCTCCCTATTACAGGCGGTCATATCAAGTTGGCAGAGCGTTTTGTCGATCCCGCTCTATCCTTCACACTGGGTTGGGGCTTTTGGTGAGTGAACGTGCCCCTCTTGATTTCACTTACTGTGACCCGTGGTATCAGGTATAATTGGACCATAATACTTCCCGCTGAGTTGACTGCTGCTGCTGTTCTTTTTGGATTTTGGTCTGGTATGAATCCGGCTGTTTGGATCACGATTACAATGGTGGTTACCATAGCCATAAACATGTTTGGCGTCGGGGTTTATGGAGAAACTGAATTCATTTTTGCGTGAGTGTCTTTTCTTTGTGGAAGTAGAAAGTCATTCCAAGGACGTGTTAGTTCAATCAAGATCATCACAATCGTTGGTCTTATAATCTTGGGCATTATTCTCGACCTTGGAGGTCAGATAAGATATTTTTTTGCATGAATCACCTACCGTCTGACGTCGGGGCGTTGTCGTTAGGAGGGCCGAGCCATGACCGCATTGGCTTTCGGTATTGGAGAGATCCTGGGGCCTTCGCTCAGTTCTCTGGTATTCCCGGGGCAAAGGGTCGGTTTCTGGCGTGGTGGTCTTCAATGGTACAAGCCGCGTTTTCTTTTATTGGTACAGAGGTCGTTTCTGTACGTTTTTCTCTTCGTTTGAGCATACTTCAAAACTCCAAATCGTATTTTCGATCAGCTCGCCGCCGGAGAGACCAGGAATCCCCGCCGCAATATACCCAGAGTTATTCGAAGAGTATACATTCGTCAGTGCATTGTTCATATATTAAAGCAGTTCCTTCGAATTGAATACCTCAGGCAGGTATCATTCTTTTCTATGTCGGTGGAGCGGTCGTAATTGGGCTCTTAGTGCCATACACTGCTGAAGGACTTGACCTAACTGACGGGACTGCCGCCTCGTCACCCTTCGTTATCGCGATACAAAACGCGGGAATCCAAATCTTGCCATCAGTATGCACCCTCTTCAATGATAATGGATAACTTACAGTTGACTTCGTATTATAGATTCTCAACGCCTGCTTATTGACGTCTGCCTGGTCTGCTGCGTCGGGCGACTTGTATACGAGTTCTAGAGCTCTTTGTATTCACAACTCCATATTTATACTTCTTTTTCAACTGATCACGCTGTAACAGACGGTCTTGCTGCGGCTGGTAACGCACCCAGGGTCTTCTTAAGAACATCAAATAACGGACTGCCCTATATCTCCATCATCTTTTGCGCCAGCTTCGCGCTCCTCGCATATATGGGGGTACAGCAAAGTTCAGGAAAGGTATTCGGGTGGTTTGTGAACATATGTGCCATTACGGGCCTTCTATCTTGGTCCGGAATATGTGTGACATATCTCCGATTTTACCAAGGGATGAAAGTCCAGGGATACAACCGAAGAACATTACCTTATGCATCTAATTTTCAACCTTACGCTGCTTGGTATGGCTTGTTAGCTTGCTTGTTGATATCCCTTGTCAGTATATGCCATCCATACCCCAATATTCCGTACTGACAGGATCATGTAAAGACCAGCGGATGGAGGGTTTTTTTAGAAGGACAATGGGCCACCGACACATTTGTGACCAATTACTTCCCCCTGGTTGCATTCCCGATATTATACATTGGGGCTAAGCTGTGGACCAGGAAGGCAATCGTTAAACCCGAAGAAATGGATTTTGAAACGAATATCGCAGAGATTGAAGCAGACACGTAAGTTATCAATTTAACAAACTACAAGCAGCTCAAGTTCATTGACTCGGAATCTAGTTACGTCGAACCTACTAAAAACAAATTCGAAGCCTTTTGGCAATGGCTTGTGAGTTTTGTTCTAACTTGTTCCAGCCTACGTTGACATGATGTTTACAAGTTGTGACTGCGCCTGAGTCGAGTGTTTCCCGTAAGCATCTTGAAGAAAGTGTCATTACCGATACCGAATTCAAACCGAATTCGATGTGTAGCGCTGGTCTTATCCGTATGTCAGTACTTACTTGAGGGATGATGTATATACTGCATCACCGGCAAATCACCGGCAAATCACCGGCACCCCGTAAAAAAACTACTGCCAAAAAGGGAAGGTTTTTTTTTGAAGGGCTGAATCAAAGCGCCCTCAAATATCAACCGATCATATACCGTACTCAAGAATTCTCTAGACTTATGTATAAGTACGCCTAAGAAATCCCCGTTCCCTGACTGTTATGTAGCTAATAAAACACCAAGGTCCTGTAGCGGTCATCCTTTCTATGTAGTTCTCTTAATTAACCAGGAGGGCCCACGGAGTCACGCCAGCCTCGACCACAATCCCTTGTGTTCAACTTCAACTTAACGCTCGGGACGGTCTAGTATCCCCATGGAATTATTGATGGGCCATTGTGGGGACCGACCGCCAATACTCAATATTCATTGTTAGCTCGGTGTCAAACAGGTAAATATGAATATTTCCCGTTAAGTATGAGATAGAGCGCCGAGAATCACTTATAGAGGCGGATAAAACCTTGCGATGTTAAATCGGGCAGGACTGGATTTTGATGATGCGTCTGCTCAACGTCTGCTTTTATCAACCCCGACGTCGCGAATCGTCGCGAATCAATATGATATGTATGTAGGTCCCATCTCTGCATTTCCGAAATCAGTGCGGAATACACATATACTTAATCATGATTTCAGGTTTTCTTAAATACTTGCCTTTAGCCCGCTCAATTAGCATCACGCTTCCTTGCCCTTTTCACGGTCATTTGGCTAAGATCCTTTTCACCCATGGACACCGAAAACAAGGGCCCGAACGAGAAACACTTGTCGAATCATAAAGCTGATCCAGAATCGCCTGCCTCCATTAACTTGGTGTGCGATGAGGCCTCTAGCAGTATCGATGTCAACTTTAAGTTGAAGCGACAGTTAAAAGATCGCCATATTGCCATGCTCAGGTGTGTCTGCTATATGTCCTGGATTCGTTGATCAAGTTGAGACTCTTCTAATCCAGTATTGGCGGTGTCATAGGCACAGGTGTGTATTGTGGAGCCTCACTTGCGTCCTAAGTTCATAGGTTGTGTATGAAAGGTTTGTTCTTGGGCACTGCCACTGCATTGCGGGATGGCGGACCAGTAGGTGCGTGCTAATCCTTAGGTCCTACTTAAGTAACACTTGTAATATCGACATCGAAGGTCTCCTCCTTGGCTATGTAACAATGGGCACCATATGCTATAGTGTTATGGTACATATCATTCCTCCAGATAGCCAGATACAGCTGTTGGATCTTAGGCTGAATCTGTTGTTGTAGATTTCCCTTGGCGAAATGGTCGCGTATCTCCCTATTACAGGAGGTCACATCAAGTTGGCGGAGCGTTTTGTTGATCCTGCTCTATCCTTCACAATGGGATGGGGTTTTTGGTGAGTGATATGCCGGCTTTCTGCCACATATTGTGACCCTTGGTGTCAGGTATAACTGGGCTATGATAATGCCTGCGGAACTTGCTGCTACTGCCGTCCTTTTCGGATTCTGGTCTGACGTGAATCCTGCTGTCTGGATTACGATCACGATGGTATTTGCTATAGCCATGAACATGTTTGGTGTTGGTTTTTATGGTGAAGCTGAATTCATTTTTGCGTGAGTGTCCCTTTTCTTGAAGATCATGCAAGAGATGGTCTTCATGCCATAATAGTTCAATCAAAGTCGTCACGATTGTGGGTCTCCTCATTTTGGGCATTGTTCTTGATCTTGGAGGTAAGATAAGTTTTTCACGATTTGATGTATCCTCTGACGTTGTGACGTTCTCATCAGGGGGCCCAAGCCATGACCGCATTGGCTTTCGGTACTGGAAAGATCCTGGGCCCTTCGCTCAATTTTCTGGTATTCCCGGTACAAAAGGCCGGTTTCTGGCGTGGTGGTCCTCCATGGTACAAGCCGCGTTCTCTTTTCTCGGTACAGAAGTTTTCGCTGTATGTTTGTGCCTTCATTTGGACGATGCGTCAAGGTTGATCGGGTATTTTCAATCAGCTCGCCGCTGGAGAGGCCAGAAATCCCCGCCGCAATATACCCAAAGTTATTCGAAGAGTATATATCCGTCAGTGTATTCCTGACTTAGTAAAGCCAATACTCCGAGTTAAATCTATGGACAGGAATGGTTCTTTTCTATGTCGGTGGAGTGTTGGTAATTGGGCTCCTTGTGCCACACACTGCTGAAGGACTTGACATGGCTGACGGGACTGCCGCCTCGTCACCCTTCGTTATCGCCATGCAAAACGCAGGAATCAAAATCTTGCCATCAGTATGCACCCTCTTCAATGATGATGGACAACTCACAGTTGACTTTGTATTATAGATTCTCAACGCCTGCTTAGTGACGTCTGCCTGGTCTGCTGCATCAGGCGACTTGTATGCGAGTTCACGATCGCTTTGTACGACAATCCTGATTTATACCTCTCTTTTTGGCTGATGCGAGCTCAACAACAGATGGTCTCGCCGCGGCTGGTAACGCACCCAAGATCTTTCTAAGAACCTCAAAGAACGGACTGCCCTACTTCTCCGTCATCTTTTGTGCCAGCTTTGCCCTCCTCGCATACATGGTGATAACTCAAAGTTCAGGAAAGGTATTCGGGTGGTTTGTCAACATATGTGCTGTTAATGGCCTTCTGTCTTGGTTCGGGATATGCGTGATATATCTCCGATTCTACCAAGGGATGAAAGTCCAGGGATATGATCGAAAAAAATTACCTTTTGCATCCAAGTTGCAACCATATGCTGCTTGGTATGCCATGATATGTTGCCTTTTGATATCCTTCGTCAGTACATGCTTTCATATGTCAATATTCCCGTTGAAAGGACCAAGTATAGACCAGCGGATGGAGGGTTTTTTTGAAAGGACAATGGGCCACCGACATATTCGTGACCAATTACTTCCCCCTCGTTGCATTTCCGATATTATACATTGGGGCTAAGCTGGTGAGCAGGAAGCCAATCGTCAAGGCCGAAGAGATGGATTTCGAAACGGACATCGCAGAGATCGAAGCAGACACGTAAGTTAGCAATTTAACCGCCAGCTAAAGTGCGCTGACTCGGAAGGTAGTCACGTCAAATCTCCGAAAAACAAATTCGAAGCCTTCTGGCAGTGGCTTGTGAGTTTTGTCTCCTGGTTTGTCCCAACCTACATTGATACATTCCCAAGATGTGACCGCGCCCGGGTCGCATGTCCCGGTATTAATGTTGTCAATCTCCATACATATCGCGATCATTGTAGTATGGGAACCGGCTAGTTGGAATGGAGACCCTGGTGTAAGAGAGAGTTCTAGCCACAGTTGGGCTCGCTGATGAATAAATGCCATTATACCGTGACAACACACGACTGTTTTCTGAGATTAATTGAGTATCCATCTATCCATTTTTCCTTCTGCGACCCTTCTCCCCCTTCTCCCGGTTTTCTACTTTTAGCGTTGCTGAACACTTTTTCAACGAGTGGCGCATGTCTCGGGATGCAAATGTACTATGTATGCCAGTCGAGACAGTTTTGATCCGACTCGTCTCCGTCAATGGTTACAACGTTGGGAGAGTACCTATGTAGTATCGCCACAATAATATTTATGAAGCAACCCCAGCACATGTCCAGCGACAACTCGACACTGGGAGTCATGTCGAACACTGCAAATACAGGCCAAAGGAATATAAAGGTCGGGCAAATATCCTGACAGCCGTTTTGACGGGCTTCGGATCACTCTCTGGAATGGTCTTTACCCCGGTACGCATCTCTCAAACAGCCCCAAAAGGGCCACACCGCGTGTGATCCCATTATAAAACTATCAGCGAGCCTTAAGTCGTCCCCATCATACTATCATCACTTTCCGTCAAACAACGATATGGCTACAGCTGATCTCAAAGGCCCTGAATGGTCTTCTTATGTGTCAAACATTTATATGAGTCGCCAAGGACCGAAACCTTTGGGCACCGTTGTTTTCGAGGAGATTCAAGAGAAAGCCAGGGAAAAATTGAAAGATTACCCAGGCAAGTGATTGCCTTGCGTTGTACGACCCTCTTTCATTGCAATTGTGTCTCCTAGGAGCTTTCCTGTATGCGGCAGGGAGTGCAGGTACCAGTGCCACTGAACGTGCCAATCGGAAAGCATTGGATAGATTTGCTATCGTGCCTCGTATGTTGGTCAACGCGACGAAGCGCTCGTTAGAGGTATGATCTAATGATCGATCACGGGCCACGCTTGCACAGTGGCACTAATAGATGGCCACAGACTACTATCTTTGGTATCACTCACCCCTCACCGATTTTCATCGCTCCAGTTGGCGTTCAAGGCATATTTCATGGAGATGCGGAACTTGCCCCTGCATCTGCTGCAAAAAAACTCGGAATCCCTTTCATTATGAGTACGGCATCATCCCGGAGCATCGAAGAAGTTGCTAAAGCGAACGGAGATGGTCACCGGTGGTACCAACTCTACTGGTCGGTCCATTCACTCTTCCACTCTGCCAGAATGAAGCTCACTTCATTAGGCCCCGAACCAACGACGTGACGCTCTCAATTCTGAAGCGAGCGAAAGAGAATGGCTTCAATGCATTGGTTATTACACTGGATACAATGACAATTGGCTGGAGGCCTCACGATCTCGAGACAGCATATATCCCATTCGGACATGGTGTTGGCATACAAGTCGGGCGATCTGATCCCGTCTTCATGGCACGATACGGTCGCGAACTCGTTCACGAACACCCCGATTTCCCTTACGATTCCGAAGAAAAGGATAGACTTTTCCTCGCTGGAGACGAGAAGACCCGAGAAGCCGTGTTCTTTGGCGCAGAGTGGTTGAAGGAGTGCAACTCTGGTTTATATCATGACTGGGAAGACCTCAAGTTCTTGAGAGAGAACTGGGAAGGCCCGCTGGTCTTAAAGGGTATTCAAAACGTACTTGTATGTACTCAACGTTCTCTCCTTCTGTGACTTGTTTCTGAATCAGTCGAAAGGATGCGGAGAAAGCGCTTGAGTATGGTGTCGACGGAATCATCGTTTCCAATCACGGTATGGCATCTCCAATCGCTTTATCCTCTGTCCTCATTTTTCTTGAACGATGCAGGCGGACGCCAAGTCGATGGTGCTATTCCATCCATCTACGCTCTCGAGAATATAATGAAGTCAGCGAAAGTGAAGGAGGCCCAAGCGTCTGGGAAGCTCACTGTGCTGTTTGATTCTGGTATTCGCACGGGTCCTGATATCTTCAAAGCTCTGGCACTGGGTGCCCAGGCTGTTTTGCGTAAGCAATTCATTCAGTCTCACGGACAACCACCTTATCGTTTTGTTAGTTGGTCGGCCGTGGGTCTACGGACTAATTACTGGTGGCGAGGCTGGCGTTGAACAAGTGATTCATCACACTCTTGCCGATTTAGATACGACACTGGGTCTCGCAGGATGCAAGAATATTTTCGACGTTCAAGGCAAAGGGGATGCAGTTATCACCAAGTTGGACTTTGTCCCTTGAAAGAAGTAATTTTTGTATTCTTATCTCTATAAAACACAGAAGAATTTTTTGTAATCGATTGCGACAGCACTGGGCAAAGATGTACTTCATCTCAAAAAATAATTTGTCAAATGCCACATGACAGAAGCAATGATCATGTAGCTGTCGCAGAACTCAACGGACTCTTCTGTCGGCACCTCGATACGTACACAGCCAACATCCTTGATATGGTGACGCTTTTCAGGTATGCTGTGATAGTCCGCTTGGACGTATGTGAAGTTTACACTGCCTCGCACTGCCTCACCTCGTATGATCTCTTTGCATTGTCGTTATACGCAATTCTGTAGGACACCCTAGATCCATGGAATAGAAACCATGAAAACGAGATAGAAAAAAAAACAGGCAACTAGGGGGGGTGAGCTTTGGGTATTTAGCTCGGCGAGTCGGTTTAAGCACCGGAAGGAATCGTGGGCAGTTATTTCAATGGAGTGTAAAAATGGTGAAGAAGGAAGAAGACGTTTAAATGTTTCCATCTCAGCGTGAGGATGTCAATGCTTGTACTGATGAATAAATGGCCATCTGAAAATTTCCTTCGTATATCATAGTCCATGTGTGGCTAAGAGAGATGAGAGATAATTGATTCTTCTGGCAGATCAGAAGCTGGAATCAGCAGCGAAATCGACGACCTACCAATTATGCTGACTGGTGAGGCTGATGCCACTCTGCAGGGAAACTGTCCTGAACAAGAACAGGGGAGGATAACCGATTGTTTCGTGGGAATTGTCTGAAAAACCGGGAACTGGGTTTTGAGTGGTCCTCCGAGGGTAGGTGTAAGGAGGGTAGGTGTAGGGAGGGCGGCCGACATTGCGACGCATCCGGTTGAATATATTTCGGACATTGCGACTTATCCCGTTATATATTCTTCGGCAACCGTAATTCGCAATAAACCAGATGAGGAAAAGTAAACCTAGACTGATGCGTGAGGTACAATCCACTGACCCCGAGACAATGATTACATACCAATAAACCCTAGGATGCTCAGGATCTTTCCAGTCTTTGTGGAAATGCCCCGCGGGAAGAAGACATGAGTTGCATGTTGCTGATGACTGACCTCGATGTGGGCTATCGTTGAAGTGGGGGAGGCACCGTGAATAACCACTTGGAGGCCGGTTGGCGAAACGAGAGCGACCTTGCTCACGAGAGTGGCGATGAGCCGATGGTGATGGTGGTCAAGGTGGGCGACCCCAAACGTGGGGCAGGCCGGGATCCGGCTCTGTCGGTCAAGCTGTTGGATGACCGTAGATGTGGGGCAGGTGACATGGGGTGACCACAACTTCTTGGTGGTCGAGCGGCAAAACGACAGAGCCCTTTTCGGTGAAAGTACTAGCGACCGGAGATGTAAGACTTAGTTGAGCGAGCGCAACAATGGCAAGGAAGATGGGGAGATGGTACCGGTAATGAATCATGGTGTTCCTCTGCAAGAGTCGCGGCTGATAGCTTGACATATCCTTTCAGAAGCGAACCAAAGCGGCTCAAAGATTTGAGCCATGTTTCCGGTACTTCTGTTAACCATACACGGAAGTGAGTGTACTGAGCCATTGCTGGGCCTGGGCGTCTAAAACACGTTACAAGGTTGGAGGATGAACTGATTTACTGTCAAGGCTATACTTCGTACGCAATAATGAAAGAGCACAGAAGAATAGAAAACAGTGTCGTCGTCGTCGCTGAGGCTGAAAGGGAAAAGGAAAAGATAGTAGAAGTTGGAAAGAATATACTAGAGATTGAAAAAGTCCCCTATGATC